>JASKDV010242410.1:0-17725 GCA_032466395.1 Aegires albopunctatus | reverse complement strand
GAGAGAGAGAGTGAGAGAGAGAGAGAGAGAGAGAGAGAGAGAGAGAGAGAGAGAGAGAGAGAGAAAAGAAGAAAGAGAGGGCGAGAGAGAGAAAAGAAGAGAGAGAGAGAGAGAGTAAAAGAGAAAAATAGAGACCGGGAAGGGTGGAGAGAGAAATGTGGAAAGAGAGAGATCTAAATCTAGTCTAGATCTAGAATCTAGATCTAGATCTAGATATAATATATCTAGATCTGCTAGGTCTAAACTTAATAAAGTTAGATCTACTTACTTAAATGCTATATAAACTATTATGCGCAGAATTATTTCAAACGTGAGGTCATGGCGCCTTTGATTATTGAATATCTGAAGAGTGTAAATCATGATCGTTGAAAATATTGTTAGATCTATTAGACGAAGCAAAAACTTGTTTTAACTTATCACTTCCCAACTTTTGTTTTTGTTGAGTTTCATGCTTTATGAAACTGCTGTGAACTGCAACACATTTCAGTGATTTATTAGCTATCTCAACATGTCGAGTGTCGAGTGGCATGAACTGTAGCAGTTGTAAACAGTTGCACGTGTTTCACACTTCACAGTTAGATCTAGTTTTTAGGCCCTATAGACCTAGATTATATCTCAGAAAATGAAATTACCAAAACGAAATGAGAAAGCGGTTATCAAGAAACCGAAAGGAAAGCGGAAGAAAATGCCTAAAAGCTCTTCCAGTAATCCAGCAACAGTTAAATTCAGAGAAGCAGCGAAACTCAAGTCAGGCTTTGGTTTGGGCCAGTTGAAAGGTTTCAAAGGCCAGTTTTCCTCTACTAAGGCCAGTGATCGAAATATATTAGGTAAGAGGAATTGATTGACATTTTTAGAACAGTTAATGGAAAAAGTATTGGCAATGACATGTTGAACAGTTCTTAAAAAATCTACTGACTGTAAGCGGTCTGTAATCCACTGTACTTGTCATGGTAGATCTAGATCTAGATCTAGATCTAGATATATCTAGATCTAGATCTAGATTCTAGATCTAGAAATAGATAATTGTGGTCAAGCCTAGATATATCTAGATCTAGATATGTGAAACACAACTAGATCTAGATCTAGATATCTACATTTATATCTGGGGATGGAAGGGGAGTCTGGAGGGAACCCTCCAGTCCAAGCATCATTAGTTAGGCATTCAATGTGGAGATCAGGGAAGGGTTAGCAACAGATTGGTCCAGTCTCCTTCAAACTTACAACGAACATGAAGTTTAGTGTAGATCTAGATCTAGATCTAAATCTAGTTAAATGTTAGTGGCAGAAAACATGATGACACTGCCCAAACAATAACATTGCATTACTTTCAATATTTTAAAATCAGGGAGCCGATGAAAATGATCAATTACAATGAAAACAAAAAGTGACTGATTTTTGTGTGTGTTTAATTTAGAACTGTTCATCATACCAAGTATTTTTAAGAATGGATCAATGGTAATTCATCGGTAGCTTTGATCATTGTTGAGTCTTTCACTTCAAAGTACCTTCATTCTCAAATTATCTAGATCTATATGATCTGGTAGCCTATTATATATGGGCAATTCCACCTGGTTCTCTGACAAAATTTTACATTGAGGCCTAATTTTCATATTTCACCAAATAACTTTGATTAAATGTTGTACTTCAAACATCCAAGTTTCATACCCTTGAAAGCTAGATCTTCAAATACCACCGTTTGGTTGATATTGACCATGACTTTATAAACATTGCCCCAGTCTTAAAATCATAACAGGACAAAAAAGACCAGCACAAAACTGGCTAAATGTAAACAAAATAATTGTGTTTTGATGATTTTCTTAAATTTATCCACCAAAATGTCTCATCCAAAGAAATATAATAATTCATAAACTCACACTTGAACACAGCTTCAAAGGCAAATCTTAAATGTTACAGACTACAGAACAAAAAAAGTACTTCATAAAGACCACAATTAAATCAAACTGCATGCTTAAAAACAAATATTTTCTTCTTAAAAGGGTCATCAAATAAAAGAATTAAGATAATTAAAACATTCTGACATATTAAATCTTATCTTATTTGATCATAGTTTGGTTTATAGAGAAAATCTCAAATCACATCTTAATGGTAGGACGTAAATTTACCTATTTTTTGTCAAATAAAATAAAATTTAATGATTTTTTGCATGTAAAAACGGTATACACACCATATTTTCCCTTGTTTTTGAAATAGTTTACTAAAATTTAGCTTTTATAGTATTCACTGAAACCTGAATTAAAAACGCCGTGTTGGTCTTAAATGTACGAAGCCTAAATGTAACAGGACATATTTTGTCCTAATTTAATATTTCATAACATATTTGACTCTTCATTATTATATACACACACTGTTAATTAGCTAGGGTGAATAAAAGTAGATCTAATATCTAAATCGTAACCAGGACATGGTGCATATCAATGTCCGTTTCTTTCTAGCATCATAAATCCAAGTAGCGAATGACCAGTACATAGACTATCACATTTTTTATTTAATTTCTTTCTAACAAATTCATAACCACCCAAGTTATCAATAAGAATTGCAATTAATCAAGAAAAACGAGCAAATTGTTTCTTAATCGTTACTCAAAATTTGGACAAGTCTTTATCGTAACAATTAGATTTCCTCCGGACAAGAACAAAAAATTCAAGCTCTGTGGAGGCCACCATCTTGAATGAAAACGCCTGTTGCAGTAACTCTCGTGTACAACAGTGGTTTGTGGGAAGGAGATTCAATTCCGCCATTGCACTTTAGAGAACGAAACTACACGGTCGGATCTTAATCGTTATAAACGGACAAAAATAAAGCCATCGATGTTATAAACGCAATAATTTCCTCGCCGGTCAATAAAACCGCATTTCACACTGTAGTCGACAGAAGTAATGTTAATGATATAATCACAACACAAAATCCATGTTTTTCTCTCTCTCGTTTGATAGAAATTCACGGTATAATTTTATGAAGACAACGGACAAAACGAGTAACGATTAAGACCGATTTTTTAGGGTTATGTAATGTAAGTATTATTAAACCTTGACAATTAATTTGACTTTTACAATGGAACCTTACATGAGTCAGATTAACTGTAATTATTGAAAAGTGGAGAGTATTTTTGCGTAGGCCTAGATCTATACCACTAGTTTGATGTAAGATTTTCATTGTGAAAAATCTTTTCATTCCCAAAGTACTTTTCTTACCTTCAAATTGATTTTTTGGACCTCAGCATGCCTATCCAAGCTTCTACAAGTTAAGTTCAATGAACACGTAGTTTTGTTATTATTGACATTCAAATTGCTTTTATTCAAGGATTTTTATGTCATGTGTAAATTTGTCAACGAACCCGGTGGAATTGCCCAATATATTATAGGCCTACATGATTTAATAAAAAGTACTATTTCTTCATGTGTAGTGAAGTAAAAAACTATTGGACTAGATCTACAACTCAAATTACTTTTCTAATGTTACCAATTATTGTGAAACCACATTATTCCATTTACACTATTTCCAATGTTTTGAATTGACATCATTTTGCATCTCTTTCTCATATAGATTCTCATAATGAACTTACACTGGAGGCTTTAGAGAAGCATAATGAGAAGACAGGTGGATTTACAGAGTCTATGATAGAGGATGACAAAACATCTGTTGGTGGAACTACTTTCAATACCTGGGCTACAAATTTAACTGGGTGTACGAATGTTACATTTAGCAAAGTACACAGATACATAAATTCTAATTCTGCAGGTCAAAAAGAGGTATCTAGCATTATTCTTTATGCCACCGTCAGGTTGTAAAACTGTTCCTTCAATAAAGAAAAAAAGGCCATAGTTTAAAATTGTGGAGAAACTCCCCATTTTTAGCTGTAATCTTTGAAATATGAGTTTATTTTTGTTGGTTTGTTCTATAATCAATGAGATGTTTTTAGTAAGTACAAACATTATCATCCTTTTATGCATCAGATTGTTTACAGTGAAATTCATCCAGTACTTTTGTTTTGCATGAATATACCAGTTTAATTATTGGTTTCCTTTGAAAATATTTATTTTATTTTAATGCAGCATCCATGTTAAAAATGGTAAGAATTTTTAATTTAAAAAGGTTTACATATTTTGCTTATGGGGACTCTTGCAACTGTTCATACTTGATATTCTGTTATAGATTTATGTAATTTTTCCAAGTGATTTTAAATTACATTTACACTGGTTTGATTAAAAGGGAAGTCAAATTATATTCTTCCATTTATCACGCATGTGGAAAAATATGTAAAAATGAAAATATCAATTTCCAAATTTATCATTGTTGTTAATGCACGATTTCTCTACAGCTTTTAAACAAGAATCCTCATATTTTGATATAATTTGGTTTTGTTGGGGGTTCGTTTGTTTTTTATTCTGTTGCTGATCTTTTGTTCACAATATCTTTTCATAATTTATGAATTTGTTCAATCTTGTCATTACCCAGATACTCGCTGTGCTTGCTGCTACAACAGAGGTCATAAAAGAGCAAGGAGGAGAAGGAAGAGATGTGCAATATTTTGCTGTACTAGTGAGGATGATAAGAATATTTTTACTATTGTACTTCTAAAATTGATGTTCTGGTTACAGTTATTTTTAAATATCAGTACATGTGTATATACAAATAAGGACAATTGAAACCTAATATAATATAATAGAAGAGATCTGCAGTCAATCGCAAGAACGACATTGCGCTGGTAGGAGAAAGAGAGGAAAGCCAGGAGCAACGTGGAGGAGAACAGTGGAGAATGAGATTAAAGCCATGCATCATTCTTGGAGTTCACTGACGAAGTTGGCCCAGGTTAGGCAGGGGTGGAGGAGCAATGTTGCTGCCCTACACACCACTGGGTGTAACGGATAATGATGATGATGATAATATAATATGCCAATAGAGCATTTGTTTTTGAAGCATTAAGATTTTAATTTGAGATTTTGAATGATTTTTCTCACTAGAGTTAATGTATTTAGCCATCATGATTATGTATAAAAAGAGCATAGAGGAATTTGCTCACCTGCCCATTGAATGTAAATTGAGCTTTATATTGCCTATTGAGCTTTATATTGCCTTGTCTCATATCAGCTTGTTTTGAGAAGTTAAGCATTTCTCTGTGAACAATATTATTTTGTCTTACTAAGTAAAAAATAATAATTTTTAAATTCTCCCAAACTTTCTCATCTTTCTCTTCTTTTTTTTTTTTTTGTACTTTAAATGACTTAATGAGAGCATAATTTGTAAAAGTTAAAAGTATATCGCTTATCCAGAGGTCTCTTAAGCGCTTATACATTTTTTGGACACAGACAATGCTATCTTAATGGCCAGGTACTCATTCACACCTGAGTCACGTGAGGTAGCCGCTTGAGTTTCTTGTGTTTGAACTGTGTTAACTACTGGGCCATTGACACCCCCAGATTTACTTATTTCATTTTGAATATTTATAAACATTGTTTTGTTGTTTTTTTTTTCTTAATTCTTATGTATTTGGTTGTTTTTTTAAAATAGGTATCCAGCCTACAAGAAGCAGATAAGTCAGACACACAGTTGGCAATGTCACATCTCCTTAGCATTGTTATAAGGAAGTGAGTTTTAAAACTATTTTACCCTTATTGTCTTTTTTATGTTCTAGATATTAGATGTGAGATTAAATGTAACCTTACAACATGCACAGCTGCCAACCAGAGGGATATAATCGTACTAAGTACCATTTGACTTATAAAAATAACATGCATGATAATAGTATTAATTTAATCTTGGGTGAAAAATTCTGCTTCAGTCACTTTCTCTCCATCAACTGGCTTGAAACAGCTGTGAGGAAGATAAGGCAACTTCAATATAACCTCTTTTGATGCTTCTATTCATTGATAAAGGGTTTTTACTTCTTGTGAAAAGGGGTGTCGACATGTACAGCTGTGCAGAAAGTACGATTTAGGTTTCTGAGAAGTTGGCAGCCATGCAAAATGTTTATACTGTTGGTGTCATCAATCACAACTAACTTTATAAAATATTGCATATTATATATGTATATCTTAGTATACAAGGTCATATAATATCTTAGATTCTTAACTCTTTTTATCCTATATTTTCTCCAATGAGCAACATGCCCATCCTGGGATTGTCACAGTAATACAGCATGAATTCATACTCTATCCATTCTCTCGTATAAGTTAACTGTTTTATTTCCCATGATTTCACGAATTACAGTCATTAACATGCGTTAGAAAAAGATTCTAGCCAATATTTAACAAAAGGCCGTTAATCGAAAACTAAATACTATAGTTTTATAAGTAATGAGTAAGAGCAATGGAGTAATTTGCTCTTTTTTCACTTTAAAAATGCACTAACGATGTCAATAGGCTATTAAAAGTGAAAATATGCTTTTTTTACAGAGCTAGTCAAACTTTAGTTTTGTATTATTAAAAACTAGCAGTGATTGATGTCAGATAACTTTGTATAATCTGTTATGAGATATCTAGTAGCCCGGACTCTCATTGTTATGAGATATCTTGTAGTTCAGATTGAAGATTTAAAGGAGAGTTCAACATCTTTGGAATTTAGGAGCTTTACATTTATCCATTGAAAAGCCTTATTGACAAAAGACAGTATATTTCCTTATTTTTGCATGACTATAATAACAATATGCTCTTCAGTTTTTCAGTTTAATGGGTATAGAAATATAATGTAAATGTATGTGTGATTATCTTATAAGATTCTGGTGCAAACAACATATTTAAATAAACAAATGTTTTTCAGGGTGCCGGTTGCCGTTCTGCAGAGTAGGTTTTCACAGGTTTTAAAAACTTTGATGAATGTCCTCACTGCTTGTGCCAGACAGGATGTTTTGCCCCCTATAAAACCAGTAAGTGGTTTTGCGTTTGAGAAATGTTTGCCCTTTTTTGTTTTGCCCTGTATTTAAAAATAATTTTTATGACTAGTATTTAAATTTAAGGTACTTCATATTTTTACTCTTAATAAGCGTATTCATTATTGCTCTGCTTTTCAGGTTCTCTCTTGTATTGCCAGTCTATTGCGAGTACAGCGACTAGAGGTTTGGGCTGAATCTTCTACAGAGCATGCATTCAGAGCATTGCTTGCCTTCATTGTACACAAGAAGCCGAAAGTAAGTGGAAAAGTGATGTCCCTTGAATAAATCCCAACAAATAGGTAGCACAATTTTAGGAATAAGTCATAATGTTTATAAGAATTTTGATTAATTCTTTTCACTGACAGTTGATTTATGTGTATCAATAATAGATCATCATTCGGACAGAGTCAAAAGTAATATTAGGGAGTTGGACTGGGAGTACGACGGAATAAACCAGGAGACATGGAGAGGTGACATTCGACATAGCAACCTTACATATTGTGGGACATGCTGAAATATAAATAAAAATAGATTCATTCCTGCAAAACTACATGAATATCAGATTTTTACCTTGTTAGAAGTTGAAATTTTACAATGAGATTTTTATGATTTAGGGGGGAAAAAGCCCAACAAAAACGTTCCAAGTTTCCTAAAGTTTTCTTTTCTTTTTTTCATCTCAGCTCCGTAAAGTGTCTCAGAAAGCTGTAAAAATAGTGCTACGGGGAAGTCTTTTCATGCAGCAGGAAAATGCCCCCAAATATCATCCAGCAGCTTCAATAACAGCTCAGCATTGTCTGAAAGAGATTGAAGCATCGGGAGGTATGTTGTCTTGGGAGAAAAAAAAAATTGAGCTGAGGATAGATTAATCGAGCTTATTAATAATACATGTAGTTTTATTCAGTTTTAAACACATTTTACAAAATCATGATAGAAAAAAAACCAAAAAACAATATAGCTAACCAAGAGTAACAACAATCTTACTAAATGGACATGATAATTAAAAAAAAAATTGTTTTAACAATATCACAATGACAATAATATACATCCAGTTTTTACCCATGATCACAAATGCAAAAAAATAATATAGCTAATCAATAGTAAAAATAATCTTAATATACAATAACAAGTCAATAAAGTTGATAATAATAATAATAATAATAATAATAATAATAATAATAATAATAATAACAGCAGCAACATTGTACTTGTAGTTTACAATATATGAATTTCTTCCTCTAATTGACCTTTCCCCCGAAATTAATAAGTAGGGAAAGTTAAATCTTGAAAGAGATAATGACAAAAATAATACAGTAATAATAAACCCAACCTTATTCACAATCACTACATCCACTCTGACAGTAATAACTGCTGTAACAACAACATCAACATCAGCACCAACACTACCGGTAGAAGTTTAAAAGTCTATTCAATTTATTTCATTAGAATAGAAGTGGAGGAGATGAACTTAATAATACTATGTGTGAAGAAACAACTTTTTTAGTTAGAGTAGATCTAGTCTTTAAGTAAATCCTTTAATTAGATTAGAAACACTACCACTCTCATCAATAACACCATCTACTCCATCATATAATACAGATTACTTTATCCTCCATATATGTTTATCATAAATAAGATTAATATCATCTATAGTCAGTTTTAAATTTTTTACTTCTTTTATTAACTGGTAGCCATTCAGGTGCTCATATACTACCACTTTTGAGCTGTACAGTGCAGTAGATACACAAAATCCAAGTATACTCAGTCTTAGGGCAATCCACCTATGTTTGTCTATTATTGATTTGTATGAAGATCTTGATGCTTGAGATAAGAAAAGAAGTCCCTACATGTGCAAAGATTATTGAAATGTATTGAATGTTTTTTTTAAGGATGGTTATCTAGAGATTAGGGGGCATCAGAGGCCTAGTAGTTAACTCAGTTCGAACACGAGAAACGCAAGCAGTTTCGCTAATCGACACCAGCTGGCTTGGTGACTTGATGGGATGTATCTGGCTAGACATACATTTTCTCGATAACCACTGGTCATAGGCAGTGTGTCCTTAGATAAGTCACTTTGTTCCATCTACCTCACTTGACTCATGCATGAATGAGTACCTGGCCATTAAGACAGGGTTGGCCATGTCCAAAAATTGTAATCGTGACTAATATTATGCCAGTCTTGTCCTATGTTTTCTGTGTTGCTGTTGGTCAGAGGAGTATAATAGTCATTGTAAAGTACTTTAAGCATGGCATAAGTGTATGTATGTGTGCATATAAGAAGGACTTTTACTTTATTTACTTTACTGTAGTCTTATTTTTTTATAGAAATTTTGTGTTATATGGGATATTTTTCAAGAGACCCATTTTCACCAATGTAATTAAAATTGATTTTATTACTTTGTAATAGCAAAGCCTTATGATGGCTTAGTAAAAAAATGAAACCATATTTGATCTTCAGGTTTGACCAATAGAGTTGAGATGCTCCATGTGATGGCACTCCTAAAGGACGTCATGGGAGTGTTGCCTCATTCTCATGCTAAGTCTTTGTGTGAAGGAATACTTCGTCTTATGACTTTGACTGACCTGGTACACCATGCGGATTATATTGAACTCTCATTTTATCAATTATTTATTGTATTTATTCTAGATGGCTTTTATCACAATATTTTCATTGAACATTTGGAACTAAAATTGAACCTGGTTATACTGAAATCTCGGTTAAATTGAAACTTTTTAAAAAAACAATTTTTTTCTATATGAATAGACCTGTTAATCTGAATGTAAGCCCGCTTATACTGAAATATTTTGGGTTGGTTGAGAACAGAAATCGCAGAAATTCATGGTCAAAAGCCTAAACGGACACCAGCCACTAAGGAAAAACAATAAAGAAAGACCGAAAGAAAACGAAATAAAAAACCATTATAAGTGAATGGCTGTCCCAAGTCATCATACAAACTG
Organism: Aegires albopunctatus; assembly: GCA_032466395.1. Classification (NCBI taxonomy): domain Eukaryota; kingdom Metazoa; phylum Mollusca; class Gastropoda; order Nudibranchia; family Aegiretidae; genus Aegires; species Aegires albopunctatus. The sequence goes on along the minus strand of JASKDV010242410.1, from coordinate 7,881 downwards.
TCTGATGCAGTGTTTCCTTTCCATTGACGGGAATTATACTCGAAACATCATTATAACTTACTAAGATATCTCTACACAGCGATGCAGACCTCCCTAGTATTACAGAAAATCTGTAATCATTACAGAAAACGTGTTCAAGACGTACCAAATTTCAGAATTACAAAAATTGCCAGTAAAATACAGATTTTTGAGATAATAAAATTTGACTATAGGATCACTTTGTATCTACTTTTAGACTCGTTTCCATCAAGCCAACCTTCAGGATGCCATAGTCTAGACATCCAGATCTCCATTTAGGCCTAGAATCTTTAGAAAATTAAACATTGTACCTTCTTTGAAGAAAAAAAAAGTGTCACAAGCATTTAAGTTCTGAGACAACTTTCATTATTTACGCAACCATAATATAAATTTTTAATTTTTTTCGAAGTAATTGCCTCATTACAGATATTTCTGTCAAATTACAAAAAAATTTATGAAGTCATTACAGAATTTTGAATTTCTAACTAGGGAGGTCTGAGCGGTGTTGCATCATATACTAAAAAATTTTTGAGGTTCAGATTAAGCGGTTTAGAACATTATCCCAATGACGAGAATTGATATAATTGTTGTAGAAAATCGTTGTACTTGCAGATACGGGAGAGTGAGATAAATTGGGATTGAAACGAAATATGAGAATCTATTGATTACATTACTTTGCTTAATGTGTGTAAATTTCCTGATCTGCTTTAAAAAATCATTTATTTTGCATTTTTATGGCGGGGATTTTGAAAAGTTTTATTTTACTTCAAATTTTAGAAAGATGGCAACATTAAAAACTATATGAATCTCATTATGTTTTCATAATTCCTATTATATGTATTATATTTGAAATCTCAGGTGGTACGATCATCTTGCATGGAGGTTTTGCATCGGTTCTTTTATTCCAAGCCAAATACAAAGACATTGCCATCTGAAATGAATGCGCAAATCATAACTGTAAGTGGTTTTGGTATTTACACAATTTTTTGTTGTCTTTTACTTGCTTAAAGCAAATAATAAATGGATGAACCAAATGTTTTTCTTAAAGACAATTTTCACTTCCCTTTCTCGAAAGAATTGAAACACTTTTTTTTTTCCCCCTTCTCAAGGCACTATATGATTACCAACCATCTACAAAAGACAGTCAGCCTATGATTGCATGGATCAGTGTGATGGAATCAGCATTAATCTGCCTTACTGGGTATGTGAAGAAACCTGATGGAATAATAATGTATTATCTTTGCTAGAGTGGAGAGAGAGAGGTAATATCGGATATCCGTGTGAGATCTACTCACCGAGCTAGGCGACTCGTCGCTCTTGTGTTTAGTGATGGATTGTGAGTTGTCTTTTAGAAAGATCTAGAAGAAGTTTTGTTTATTTTATTGGAGGCTAATGTGGAATGTTCAGATAAGTGGCAGAGTACTATAGTAAAATCTGGAAGTTTTGAAAGAATATATGCGATAAATGATATTAGTGAGAAAGAGTGGGTGGAAAGACTTTTGAACAGCCCAGTGTAGTGTTTGGTAGACAATCATAATTGATGACTTACCTATTTCATTATTATTATCATAAATTTTGTCTCAACCCTGTCATTTGTCATTCAACTGTGCGTGAAAGGGTTGAATTGCAACTATACTATGTTGATGCCACCATACCACCAAAAGAAGTCAGTCTAATAGCAAATTACTTTGCCACATGTCATGAAATAAGAATCAATAATATCTAAACAAGGATCAAGTCAGGAGTATGACATTTTCTTTCCAGCAAACAGGATATTTTGTTTAACTGCCTATGCAAATGATCCATTCGGATTTGAAATTTAAATTGTGCAATTAAGTGTCTGTACACCTACATTTATATCCAGATATATAGACCTTTTAATCAATTTTTTTTCCCATCTGCCCTTGTTTAATAATTAAGATTATTAATCAATTTTTATTGATGAATTTTTCAACTGTATGAGTGAGTTGCTAGTTTATGTTCAGCATCACTGAGTACCTTCTAGTGGAATTTGTCATTATTAATATTATTATTATCATCATTATTAAAAATAATATACTCAATTGTTTTTTTAAGGCGTGATGCACAGATGTGTATGAGCCATTTGCCAAGGATGTTCTCCACCTGCATGACCTGTTTATTGTCCGACAGACACGATACTGCTTCAGCTGCAGTATCTTGTATGAAGGTAAGGTACCCTGTTGTCATTTTACAGAATAACTTAAAGATCTCTATAGCTATAACTTCAATTAAAATCATTGTGCTGTTCCATGTATTTTGATTTTCAGAATTTGCTTTTTATAGATTTTTTGAAAAACGTTCAATTTTTGTAAGATTTGCCATGAATTTTATGAATTCTCAATAGCTTATGGTCAAATCTTGCAATTTCTTGATTTCTCTAAGGTGTTTTTACAAATGCCAAATTATGTTGAAATTTATAAATAGTTATGGAATTCATAGAGTATTCTATTCTATTGTTATTTTTAAAATATTTGCTTTAATTTTTCAAGAATTATGGAACTTTCTTTAGCATCATGATGAGAATTTTTTTTTGTTAAAAACTTTTATTAGTAAACGTTTATTCTTTATTTTTACAGAAATTACTTCAAGAGTGTGTTTCTCCAATGCAGGATAGCCTCAAATCAGAATCATCCAACAATCAGTCTGTTGTTTCATTACAAAAAGTAGTCAAGGCAATGGAAGCTGGTTTAAGTTACCAATTCCATTCTGTCTGGGCTCAGGTTTTACAACTTTGGACTGTTGGTTATTCGGTTCGTTATGACATTTTCTATTCACTTGAGTAAACTATGGCTTTGTTTTAAAAAATGTGAACAAAAGGTTCCAAACATTGAAACAAATTTAACAATGAAACGAGTTGATGTGCTCCAACAAAGAAAGGAATAAGTTTTGATGCTATATATCAATGTTTTTGAAGGGCCTTTTTTACATGATATGTATAAATGTATGTCTGAAAGCATTTGAATTTTGAATTCTTTTGTGTACCGTCTTTTGTGTACCTTTTTACATTGACAAGAAAATAATTTTATTTGAGAACTTTGATTCTTTGTCAATCTGTTATGAATATTGTGAATACTGGTGTTATCAATTTATTTATTATTTTTTTCTTTTGCAGGTAATTGGTAAAATTGCACCAAATATGTGTATGAAGGTAATTCTACTGTTTTAGATCTTTTACAAGATGAATACCTTTTTTTTTTTTTAATATAGATTTATATATGAATATATTATCGGTGTATGTTGTATAAAAATATTTAGTTTCTGTTATAGGTATTATATATACAATCTATACATTCTAATAAAATCTCTACTAACCCCACTTTGTGCCTTTAACATTGCAGTGTTTATCTTCGATGGGTGACCTGAGAGATACCCCACACTTTTCCTATAGGGGAGATATGGATCATGCTATTGGGGCTGCTGTGAAAACAATGGGACCTCGTAGAGTACTTGAAGCCATTCCTTTGGGGATCACTGGAGAGGAGTACATATTTTTTCTTTCTCTTAACATTGTGTAGAAGTGTTAACTAGTGACAAGGTCATATCTGTAATTTATGAAATAATTATATAGCATTGCAATGTAACATATCTTTCAGTCATCTGACCTGACCTATAAAATCCAAAGATCTTATATATCATAAGCTCAGATATATTTTTGCGTGCAATATAATTCTCCATACTTGACAATTTTTGTTAGAAGTTTGTTAGGTTGTTGTTGGCTTCCCCTAAAGTGGGGTATCAAGCCCCAAGAGATTTGAAGTTTAATTTGAATTGCATTAAGATATATTTTTTCTCTTGTTTTTATGATTATTTTATGGGTCAGGTGACAACGATTATGAAAATTTTTTTGTTTTTCAACATGTTGAAACAATGAAAATTTCAAATTATTTAAATTCTATAAGTTGAGTTTTGTTCTTTTATGTCAAATTAATATGATCTAGCAATAGAATTTATTTTATTTTCATTTCGGTGATGTGAAAAAATAAAGTGAAATATGTTGGACATGTTTTGTTATTTTTTTTTCAAATTGACCTGATTCATTTTTCTATTAAGAATTATTTCAGGCTCAGTTTATTTTGTTTGTGGTAATGAAATACATAACACTATGACTGTATTAAGTGACATTTTATTTGTTGATAGTGTATTGTCATCTTTACATTCTTACAATCATACTTGGTGGTGAATAACTGTTCAAACATATATTTTTATCAGTGACAACCTTGAATTTCCACGTGGATGGCTTTTGCCTCTCATAAGAGACAATGTCACTAACACAGAGCTTGCTTTCTTCATTTCTCACCTCCTGCCTCTTGCTGCCAAATTGAAGAATAAAGGTAAAATGATTGTTATTTGTGGCATTGTATAAAATCATAGTGTTTATCATTAAGGTATCATCAAATGAAGGGCTCAATTCCTGATTGTGATCGTCCTGAAGTTGAGTCTTTATCTTGCTAGGGTCGAATGTGTGATATTTTGTTATGACAACACAACAATATTGCTAAAATACTCAGTCAAATCTAACCTAGCTTTACCTAAGTTTTTGATGGAACTAAGATATGATGAATTGCCCTTTACCCAATGTCATGATACTTATAGAACTGAATATATTATGTGGAGATGAAAAAAAATGGATTTCAATCTGTTGAAGTGATCGAACACTCAATGATGATTGATGGTTCAGATGTCAGATCAACTCAGTATGAATTAATAAACGATAGAGAATGAATTCAGTTTACACATCTTTGGCACGGTTTTTGAATTTTTCACTCAGTATAGCTGAACAATATCTGCTGCTTTTCAGTGTTGTTGATGCCTGCGTTTTTCCACTATTTATTTGGAATAGACCCAAAAGAATAATTTATGCTTTAGATGAGTGAAGAGTTTTATATTACGTTTTTTCACTTAACAAGCTTATAATGTTTTGCTCTGTAGCTGATACCTCCTTAGCAGAGAATCGTGTTGCAGTTTCAAAGTCCTATGATGCCATGCAGCTGCAAATTTGGTCCATGCTCAAAGGTTTCTGTGATAACCCTACTGATTTAAAGCAGGTATGTCCATTTGCCTTATCGGATAATTTTGAAAGTAAAGAAAAAAGAACTTTGCTAAAAATATCCCATCTCCTGTTCTTTTCCCTTCGTTTTGCTACTAAAAAGAAATAACACACTGTAAATGGAATTCTTTGGGAATATATTTTGCTGCACGTGTCCTCTGATTGATGGTTTGTTAAGGAAATAAATTTTGCTTTGCTAAAGTCAGTTTAATTTTATTATCGTTTTTATTTGTCATATTGAACACAGTAGGCTTCCTTGTCAGTTTCTAATGTGATAGTTTCATGATCTAATTATCAGTTAGGATTGTTTTTGTTTATTTAACTATACTTGCAGAGGTAATTGAATTTGAGTGCATACATTTTTTCCATTATTTTAATGTCTTATTTTTGTTTTACTTTTAATATTGAAGAGTTTTCAAGGTATTGCTAAAACATTGGGCTCAGCTTTGAATGATCGACAAGACTTGAGAATGGATGTCATGTCAGCTTTGAGATCACTCATAAATTGCAGTCTTGATAAAGGTATATTATGACAATATATATCGTTTCATCACTAATCTTATTTCAATAATATTTAAGCAGTCTGTAGCTTTGCATACCCTGATATCACCAAAGTAGTGGACATGGGTAAAATTCAATACAACAAAAAAGTAGCTTTGCATTGATGACTAACTTAGTTTTTGACATTATTGATTTAAAAAGCAACTGAATTTTATATTTTTTAAATTAAAAATTAAAAAAAAAAAAGTTTGAAAATTATTCTTGAAAATAATCAAGAATACAGATTTATGGAAATATTAGATTATTGGAGAAGTGCTGAGATGCTTCAAATAATCACCAGATGCAGGAAATCTGTATTTCTATTCTAGAAAGTAAAGGGGAATCTTAAAGTCAGTGTTATTCCCAGGTCTGTTGTTAGGGAGTCACTTTATAGAAAATAACACTATGAAACATCTCTTTTTCTATCTCTTGTTTAGAGGAGGATAAGAAGGAAGTTGGTCGCTTTGCTAAAAATTATCTGCCAATCCTCTTTAACCTGTACACATCTGAAGGTCTTCTCAATGAATGGACTCGACAAGCTGCTTTAGAAACAATTAAGAAATATTTATTGGTCTCTGATGAAAAGGTAAACAAATCATAATCATCCTGAATTATTTTTATAGATTCTTATACATCTTTTTGTGAGTTTACATGAAGAGAAATTACATCAACAGCATATTTTATGATGATTTCAGCAGTATGTCGTACACAGAAGTTGAGAATTTATATTAATCTCTTGGTTATAATATTTTAATAAATTGACTTTTTTCTGTATGCGCTGTCGCGCCGTATCCCCTGCTCCAATCGACTTGAAACTTTCTGTGTGCCTTAATTATCCGCTCAATGCGCTACAAGGGTGTAATTTGGTCGCTAAGTTTGTTTTTGACGTTTGTTTGTGTCGCTGTCAAACCCACTTATTGGCCTTCTGTCGCCATCTTCAAACTTTTTGGTCGCGACCGCTCCCTAAAATCAAAACAAACCATTGGCTAGACTTGATTTCAGGAGGTCGTCATCAAACCAGAGGTTATATTTTGATTTCTTGCTGAGCTTTCCACCTAAATAGCCTTCAGCAATCGCAAATGAAAATGTTTATATGCAATCTCTCAGTAAGGTTGGGATTACATGGCTGAATGACTCAGATTTGTTCAGGGGAAAAGTGATACGGTCATGAATCACTGAAGATACAAATCACCCCGATTATTTGCAAGACAGCATTTTTTTTCAATAAAGTCATTTGTTGACTAATGAGGAATGGTTTTATTTCCATAATTCCGCTGACGGAAGGGCCATTTCCAAAAATATACACCTAGGCTGTTCTTTTTAACACCGTCCAATTTACGTGTTCATTGATGACTCTTTATTTTCGTACAATTCTCGAGACGCCGCACATGGAATGTTGAGCTCTTGCTGCTCACCAGGAACCGTTTTAGATGTATAGGCCTAGATCTATCCTATTGTTTTGTACTTCCGTTCTATAAACATTGTCTAAAAGTTACTAAGTTTGTTCTTATTATTTAGAGCGGAAGAGAGAGAGAGAGATAGATTATGATCTGCACCTAATTTTACAAGTGAAAGAGAGAGAGAAACTGAGACAGAGAGAGAAAGAAAGAAAGAGAGAGGGAGTGAGAGAGATTATGATCTGCACCTAATATTACAAGTGAAAGAGAGGGAGAGTGAGTGGGTGAAAGATTATAATCTGCGCCTAATTTTTCAAGCGAGAGAGAGAGAGAGAGAGAAAGAGTATGATATGCACCTAATTTTACAAGCGAAGCTGTAATGGGCTGGCCTGTATTTAAAAAGATTATGGTTAACCTTGAATGCTTTAATGAATCACATTTCAAACTTTAATTTTGGGTAAATGTTTTTTCTTTTTCCTTTGATAAGAATTCCATTTTCTCTCAATTTCCCAGCTCATTGGAACATTTTTAGATAAAGGTCTATCAAAGCTTGAAGAAGACAAATCTAGTTCTTTTCGAAGGTAAATTGAACTAATTTTACCTCTGATCTAGAATAATCATGGATTTGAATGGAAAAAAAATAAATCTTTCTTTATCGCTCATAAGGATGAGATGTGATATTGTGTAATTAATGTATATATATTTTTCATCCTCAAATTTGCATATTGAAAAAGTAGTATTATATCATTCTCTTTGCAAATTGCTTCTTACATGGTTGAATATAATAATAATAATAATAATAAATTGTATTTATATAGCGCCATTCGTCGAAACATCATGGCGCTTTACATTGTAAAA
>JASKDV010242299.1:0-17727 GCA_032466395.1 Aegires albopunctatus | reverse complement strand
ATATCATCCAGCTAATTCATTTCATGTATATTTTCATTAAATGTGTACAATTTAATTCACATGAATCATCCAATATTATAAACAACTTAAATAGTATGCTGGGCATTATACATTTCATTCCCAAAATAAGATTAACATGGGAGAATTATTCCATAGACATACACGTTGTCTCTCAAACAATATGGTTAGTGCATGCTTTAATATATTTTGACTCTCTTTATCCGTATTATGACTTTTTATCATCATTATTCTCAAATAAATCCCCTGTGTTGTTATTCAAAATGCTCTTTTTAATCATACTAAACTCTGTGGTAACTATTATTAATACGTCATACAAACGATCAATATCATCGTCAGAAAATAACGCGAAGGGTGTACACTACACGCTATGCTAGATTATAAAGAAGAATTTTGATTATAATATATATTATTGCAATATTACAAACGTCTAATCAAATATCTGTATCTTTAAACTATGAAAGTAAAGATGTTTATTTAGAATATGAGAAATTGTTTTAAAAGTCAATTAACTCGCTATGAAGATATTTATGAAAATGTTTATACAAAATGTATGTTATTTTCTACCGGAATAACTCAATTGTTTGAAAGTTGATTTAAGTTTAATTCATAATATATCATAAATTACAAAATTGATAAATGGTATGCAAATATGCACTCTCTCATTTAGACACATGTAAAAAAGCATGTTATACATGGGACATGGGGTATGGAAATCTGTGGAAATACAAAAAGAAAACATAGCATACATTGGGAATTAGGTATGGGTAATATGTAAACAATGGACTATGTGAAATCAGAAATGCTACTCGCACTATATTATCCTATTCGATAATCAAGACTGAAATAACTTGTTTTAATACTTTACTAATTTTTTGCAGCGATAGCCTTGTCTGAAGCATCAGACTGAATTGTAAAAGATTTCGATAAATCAGCAACACGCAAAATTGGATGAGAAGTAAGTGCTTCCTTAAGTTGACTCAAACTAGACTCACAATACACATTCCAATGAACTTTGTTAGGGGAACCTTTCCTTGTAAGGTCTGTCAAAGGTTGTGCCATATCACTGAAATTAGGTACAAATTTGAGGTAATGATTTAGCAAACCCAACACTCTTCTTACTTCTTTCTTGGTTGATGGAGACTTTTAATCTTTAATCCTATTCACTTTTTCAACATCAGGTTGAATTCACCTTTAGAAATGATATGTCCCAAGAAGTTTATTGAACTATCTCCAATATGGGTTTTTTACGGCTTCATAGTGAATTTGTGACTTCGAAGAGTTTCCAACACTTCAGAAATATGGTTTAAATTATCATACCACGAATCGCTAAAAATGAGAATGTCATCAACGTATGATACCACGAAATCGAGATGACATAATTGGCGATTCATTGCCCTCTGAAACGTCGAGGCAGCTGTAGACAGCCAGCAATGAACACAATTAAACTCCATTAATCCCCTCTGTATCTGAAATGCTATATATTTCTTACATGACTCGGCGATATAAATTTACCAGCAGTTCTTCGTCAGATGAAACTTAGTGAAGAACGATGCGTGTTGTAATCTGACGAGCATATTGTCTAGCGTAGGAATGGGCTCTGCGCCGAAAACGGTTTTGGCATTCAACCTACGGAAATCAATACATAGACGAATTGAACCATCCTTCTTCTTAACGACAGTAATAGGGGATAAGAATGGGGAAATCGATGGACGAATAATGCCAAGATCTAACATGTTGTCAATCTCCTAATCAACAGAATCAGTAGCATGTAATGGAATAGGGTATTGTTTTACCTTCACGGGAACTTAATCCAATAACACAAACCTATGCTGAATAAATTCAGTTTTTCCAGGAATGTATTCTCGAATTTGGACAATAGTTCAATCACTTGGTTCCTTTGATATGGCAACAGGTTGCTATTAATTATAGCATGCCTAGGAAATTCAGTTCTTTTCAACTGGACGAAATCCTGTGATGATTCCTGATCATCAACAATCGCCTCGTTAACATAGCCAAATCTGGCAAACGGAACAATTGTTGCATGAGGGGGGTCAGTGTATCGGTCTTCGTATCGCTTCATCATGTTAGCATGATATTTTCTCATCTTCTTGTTGACCATGCACCAGTAGTTGTTATTCTATGCTCTACCTTTAGTGTAAATGGTCCTTGGTAAGTCATCAAGAAATTGTTGCCATACTTCGATAGAAGAATCAAAACTTGTCATTCTTCGAAAATTGTCTATGCTTGAGGCTCACATTTTTAGCTTCTCTCTCATCGTGTAATCTCATGGCAGCAGTTTCGTTCGCTCGCTGACAAGCTTCCTGAATTTTCTTTTCAATGTTGAAGCGTATTGATCTACAAAAACGTATTCTTCTGCAATATTGTCCTTTCCAAAACATATATCTGCGATAATATCAGCAGGTCCTCTAACTTTTCTACCAAACATCAGCTCGAAAGGTGGATATCCTGTGGACGTATTTAGTACTTCTCTGTAATCAAATAACACTGCAGGTAACAGATTATCCCACGAATTACGATGGTCTTCAGTTAGTTTCTTAGGCATCCTCTTCAGTGTTTCGTTGAAACGTTCAATCATGCCGTTTGATTGCGGACGGTACGGGCTAGATAGACGATGTTCGATTCCCATCAACTTAAAAACTTGGATCATCGCATTTGACACAAATTGCTGTGCGTTGTCACTCAGAATCTTTTTCGGTACTCCGAGAAGTGTGGAGATTGAGAATAAGGCTCTTGCTACATCTTCAGATATCTCTCAATGCAATAGCTTCAGGCCATGTCGTAGCTGTGTCTATGACGGTCAGTATATATCTGTTGCGATTACTGGTCGCCATCATAGGGCCACAAAATTCAATGGATACCTTAGCCATAGGCTTTGAAATAAGTACTATAGGATGTAATGGAATTCTTGGAAGCTTGTTGCAAATCCTCTGACATACGGGACATGATCTCACATAGCATGCTATGTGTTTTATTATGTTATGCCATTAAAAACGGCTCGTGATTCTCTTCTTGGTTGCTGAAATTCCCATGTGACAAGTAATGTTGGTTATTTTGACATGCATCTAGCACGCACCATGGTCTTCAAAGAATCCGGAACGACTAACTATTTTATTTCCAGTTTCTTCCTAAGAACACGATATAACAGGTTGTCCTCTAGAACACATCCTTAATGAAAACACGTCTTTTGACGCAGAGTTGTCTAGCCACACCTATGCAATTAGCACCGGTATCACGCAATAAATTATACATTTTACCATTTACTAATCCTTCGAAAATATTCCAAGATGATTTATAATCAGCTATTGTTGTAAAAACAAAATGAGCACGATAATGATTGGGATTTTGACTCTGATGTTTGTTCTGGCGTTGGTAACTATGATCTCTGTTATTCCTGTAATCGTGCTTACACTGACGTTGACGTTTGTATCCAAAATATCGTTTGCCTAGTCGTGCTCCTCTGAATGGGGACTAAGAATATATGTGACGATACGGCGAGGGTGAAGTGAAAAGGGTTACAATATACCTATCCCTAGATTACTGTCTATCGTGGGGTTTAGAGTAATCTTTTCTTGATTCACGATAATAGGTATCTCTTGATGCGCTTCGTGCCGTTTGGACCAAAAAGGTAGCTTCTTTGCCAATAGGTTTATTTGTGTATACGCTGACGTATTGAATGGCAATAGTTTTCATACCCGTGAGAGATTTTGGGGAACGCTCCTTTATAAAAGTTCACAAGTCACCATGAAGAGAAGATGCCAATTGGTGACGGATCATGAGGTCACGTAATTGCTGGAAATCAGACTCTACTTTCGCCATTTCTAGCCATTTGTCAAATATCATTTCCATACGTGAAATGAAGGAATCCAAGACTTCTTTAGACTCCGGTATTGCAGCATGGAATCGCTGTTCAAATCCTGCTTCTGTGCACTGATATCTTTTCAACAATGATTTTTTAAGGGTGACGTGGTTCTGTTGAGACGGTCCTAACATTTGAAGTACCTTCAATGACTCTCTTGATAGTAGGTTACATAATGCTATGAACTTAGTATCTTCTTTCCATTTATTTGTGGCGGCTTGCATCTGGAATCAGTAGATAAATGCGTCCATAGTATTGCCTTTTGCTTCATTGAAGGGACTCATTCGAGGTATTTTTGATATGTTGCTCTCCGAACTATCATTGTCTTTCTTTCTTTCACCATGGGATTGTAACTCCAGCTTTATTCTTTCTTGTTCGATTTTTGCTTGCCGCTCTAAACGTCTTTCCTCACGTTTTATATTCTGTTGCTCTTTTTGTTCTTGGTGATCTAATTCCTCTTTCAGTTCAAGTCTCTCCTTCTCTTATTTCTTATCAACTATACAACACCTCGTAACCAAAAATAAAATGAACATACAACAAATAGACACTTGACTGAGCACCTCACGCAAAAATCGAAATTTTAAGGAAAATAATTTCTCGTCAGAGTGAACCGTTCAATCAAGCTCAAATCATGTACAAATATCAATTCGATAATCTAAATACTATTAAAGATAAAATAAACAGAGATATGCATAAGGCAGTAAAAATAGGAATAAGAATAGACAAAAGAAAGAATAGGAAATAGCTTATATAACAGATAAAATTAAATTAATTGTGTCAAGATAGTTCTAAAAGTCAATAAAAACTCTAGAATAAAGAAAAGATAGACAAGATAATCTTAAATAGGAAAACTACAAAAAGAAGATAATCGTACTTAAATAGATTTTTTTTAAAAAGAGAAAATGGTAAAGAAATGAAGAGATCAGAGATATTATAAGGCCAGATGAGAAAGGGGAATGAATTAAAGTAAAAGACAGATAATTTACGATAGTTTAAAAAAAAATGAATTTAGACAATAGAACTATCTATGGGGAATGGGATATACAAATATAGAACAATACAAAGGTAAACTTGCCGATACGGTCCTCATCCAGTCCTGCCAGCTCCTATGTCCGGTTGACGGTAAACGGTAATGCAATGGCGTAATCCAATTTAATGGTGTACTTGATACCAGAGATGACAATGCAGTAGGATAACTGTACAATCAATCACCAAGGGTAGGGTACATCCGAACAAGGAAAAGACTCAAACGACGAAACGGTAACCCAGTTACCAGGGATAAGATAAAGTTGATAATTCATCTCTCAGATGTAACGATATTATGTAGTAACGTTGTCAAGCGGCGCTGACTGTAATGTGTGCAACTGTAATGACGATACACTCAGGTCACACTTTGCACGTGAACTGTTATTGAGCGATGTAAGGCGTCGCTAGTAAAAATAGACCACTGGTACATAAAATATCGTTGTACTTGTTATTAAAAAAAAACTTGTCAAAGGGTGACTCCTCTATTTTGATATCAATTTGACTCCCACTGATATTATGCAGTGACAGTGATAAAAATAGAATAGTGGATATAATCAGACGACAGTAACTTTCACGTGAAACTTGTGAGAAAAATGGCTACAATGATGTAAATGGACTTGCTTAGACCTGTCGCATTATTCTTGGCTTCCAATTTATCAATTAAAACAATTGGTTACCAGGGATCTATGGGTCAAGGGATGTCTACTTTATGTATAAATTGGGTCAAGGGGTGTCTCCTTTCATGTATAAAGTGGTCCAAGGGGTGTCTCCTTCATATAGATATAGCCCAGTGGTAGACGAGAGGTGACAAGTACGATGTAACACAGTGGTATAAATGACAATAGTTGATCACAGTTTTTTACATTTATTATATCAATCTTGATCTTTTCTGGGTAGGACAGCCCTAAGTACAATGTATTCAAATTCTTGAATAACGGAGATAAATATAGTAGGACATAATCACAGATTAATTAGAACATGATAATGTTTCTGGATCGTGACATCGAGCTACTTGCTATTATTGCAAGGATATAAATGATAATTCACGGATCATATATCATACCTTTAGTGAAGGAATGTCCGTATAAAACGATATTAATAAAACAATATGAGTCGTTGTCGATAGGAATATAACTTTTAGAGTCCTTATATAATATAAAACACTTGCTTCTTGAGGTGGAAGTTAATTCCGAACCTACAGGGAATAAATATTATAAAGACTTACTAACATAAAAAGGCTAATGACCGTTTCTCCTCCAAGACTGAGACTCGACTGCCTAATTAACACACGAAGAGAAACGATTCACATATGGGTGATTAAAAATCAAACTGAGCTCACTCGACATCATGAGAAATGACAACAATACATTTAAAGGCACAAACACACTAGATTCAAAACTTTCCGCAATATATTAAATTGAATGTTAGATAACCATCGAGTATCACAACACCAATTAACATAGGTGTCATACAGCTTCGCAATGTACAGGAAGAACGTCTGCAGTAATGTGAGTCTACTTTTGGCAGCATTCTAATGTGAGTCCTGACCCCTTTTTTTGCATCTTGTGCAATAACCTTTTTGTGTGCTTTCCTCGGGAGTGAACTTTTAAATTCTTATAATTGTATTCCACAGGCTTTTCCCCTATGTCAAAAGAAATGCTTGAATTTTGTTGTTGTTGATAGTTTAGTAAAGAAATGCTTAGGGATTTTTTTCTTCTAGATGTTTCACTATTTGTTCTTGTACTGCTCTTATCCACATGTGTTTTTTGACTCCACGGGCTGTTCTTACCTCGCCATTCCTGCTAACATAATCCTTACCAGCACATCTTTTCTTTCAAGCAATATTTCAAGCCCATGGTTCTGGGATGTTGTCGTAACGCTTGTGTAGGCCAATCTGTTTGAAAAACGGACAGCTGCACATCAGAGATCGACCTTGCAGAACAGACACCATGCGACCAACGTCATCACTAGACTCGTACCTGTTGGCATCAGTCTGGCGACACAGTCCAATGTTCTGCTTATGGTCCTCAATCATGAGTGTGACAGCATTAGGTGTGAACCGTCTGTATAGCTCCTGATAATCAGCCCGTTCATCTCTGAACAAGACTGTTGAAGTTGCATGCACAGTGCTCATCACACTCACCTCTGACTGCTGAACCATGGCATGGCAATACAATTTCTGAACTGCAACAGGGGGGTGTTCCCACTGAGATTCTCCGTCAGTCGTCTGTTTTCCCCTTATTTTACAAGAACAGAGGATGAAGAAGCCTCTCGTAGTGTACATGCACATAGTCGTGCAGTTCAGCCAGGACTCACTGAGATACTCAAAGAAAGCCGTACTGCAGTCCTGGATCTCCTTGAGTTTGCAGTTGAACTGACCCACATCGTTAGTTGTCCCTAAGACATGAGCCAGTTGCTGCAACCTTTCCTTTGTAGCCCTGTCTGCAGTTAACTTGTGAATCTTAGCCTTCTTTTTTTTTTTTTATATAGCTTCTGAGAACGAGAGCTTTATCACTTTTTGATTTTGAAGCAAGATAAGTACTACATGTTTTATTGCGCTTGATGCAATGTGAGGCTGTCCTCTGTAAATTGGAACAATTTGTTCTTTTTCTAATGTCATAATCTAAATCTCCAAATGAGCTTTCTCCTATCCAATTGATGAGGGGACAGTTTTTCAAAATTTACGCTACATATTCATCATCAGGATTATAACTACCCTCTATGAAATATCCAAGTTGTCTAACTAATTGTGGCAAATGCCTTTGATATTGCTGTCACACAACTTTTAACAATTGTCAAATGACAAGAATTACTTTTAAGAAAGTTATGAACTCAATCATAATAAGGAGATTTTACTAGAGAGAGTGCTTCTCCAAACAAACTAAAAAATTCAGGATCTAGCAATTCAAGAGAGTCGGATGATGACCACTCACTAAACTTATTATGCATAGTCCTACTAACATGCTGACAAAATTCAGAATAAGTTGTTGAAGAATTAACAAGGTTCCAATAAGGACCACTGACTTTCAACAAAAAAAATTGAGCCTATTCTGTCTTTTGACGCTCTTCTCTACATGCTGTGACTGAAACCCTATGTGCCTGAAAAGACATTTCTCCCTCTTCAGTTTGATTCCTCTCCTCACTTTTCTTATAGATATCTCACATACAACGCTTTTTTTTGGTTTCACAAACTGAATGTTAAACAGACAGCTGCACATCAGAGGTAGATCTTGCAGAACATGAACCATGCGACCATCATCATCACTAGACTCGTAACTGTTGGCATCAGTCTAGCGACACAGTCCAATGTTCTGCTTATGGTCCTCAATCATGAGTGGGACAGCATAAGGCGTGAACCGTCTGTATAGCTCCTGATAATCGACCCGTTCATCTCTGAATAAGACTGTTGGTGTTGCATGTACAGTGCTCATCACACTCACCTCTGACTGCTGAACCATGGCATAGCAATACAATTTTTGAACTGCAACAGGGGGGTGTTCCCACTGAGATTAGTGAGAATCTCCTTCAGTCATTTGCTGATTCCACAAATTGACCACATCAAACATCAACTCTGTGTGCCAAATTCTGGTTTTTATGAATACCAGTATCTTTCATGATATAATGACAGTCTAATTCAATTAGTCTATCATAATATCATTAAATTAGGCCTAGCCATTTTCTGTCTTGAAACAGACTCATCAAAAGAAATTAGAATAATCAAATAGCTTGTAATACTTAATGTGGCAGTGAATCATAGTACGGATGATAATCTGCAATGATGACTGATTTGAGTTCTTGAAGGTGTTTGAAATTTGATTCAGCAATTTTAAGTCTAGACTGTTGAAGTCGTTGTGGTTCATTGGCAATGGTGAGGGAATCACTCCTACGCAAGGGAAGGTCAAGCCACTCATTATCGTACTGCAACTTATATTGGATTCTGCCGTGGGGTTCATAAAGCAGACATCTCAGGTCAGTCAGTGAGAACGGGGTCGCCGACATTTCGACCAGGTCTGATGGACGACAAGCTAATTACATTTGAAAAATTAAGAAAAAAATTGTGCTTGGGGTGCTTGACCTGATAAGGATTGGCTTTTCTTGCTGACTCGATGTAGGTGACATAATCACCAGGAATTTGAATAGTTTTATTATTTAATTGTCGTTCAATACAAACGTGCACACTGGGTGTGACCCTTTTCCAAAAATTTTTGGGTAACACATTTGTTGTTCTTAATAGCAAAGTAGCACAGGGCAAAAGACAAAGTGACATTTCGGTTTTGAGCAGTACAACCATCAGAAAAAATAACTATATTGTCATATTCATTTACAAAATTTTTAGATAATCAATAAGGCAAGATGCATACTCATTCGCACTGAGTCCTCCCTCGTTCTCATTCCACACATAACAACAAACATCCCTGGTGGCAACATTATAAACTGTATAATTGTGTACACAAAGCTTTGTGCGATAATACAGTGAGGCTTTCAGCATTGGACACAGCAAAACACTCTGCAGATCCACTGTCAAAACTATCGTTTTCAACCCTCTCTTCATGGCCTCTTCCTTATCTCTGCTCTTCTCTTCTTGGGTCCTTTCTTTTCTTTCTGTGCACATCATAAGTGATGTCATCTCATTCCCTTCTTTGTAAGCCTGATCTTTACGTGGCTTAAACACTGACAAATTCATGGAGTGGAATTCTTGGTCAAAAGATAAACGTGACAATGGATTTGTGCAAGATGTCTTGTACAGCTCATAAACACCAGACATACTGTGACAATAGTGTGATGGCACTTTCGGAAGCATAATGAGGAATTCATGCAGTTTCGTTTTTCTGTCATTTACAACAGATTTCCTTTTCCTCCCTCTATCTACATCTACATGCTCAGTCGAGGTGTCTGTTTCTTTGCCCGGGGTGATTTGGTCCCTAACCCAAGTCTCTTTCAAACCGATGGTGGCCAGAAAAAAATATTTAAACAAACTTTCTGCCTTTCACCATTCATTTTCAAATGATACCGGTGCATGTTTTCTTTAGATTGTCTTCATTTTTCTTGTTTTACACATAACTCTATCAGTCATTGACCCAACAAACAGCCTTCTCCTGTCATGACATACTCCATACACTCTAAGACTATAAAATATAGAACACCAACAACTCTACAAGTGACAAAACACCAGCCATTCTCTACTTCAGATTGCCTGTACCCACAAGCCTATAGAAGGCAAGGGAGACGGCCTAAAACTGCTTCAGTACTGTGGTGGCGTGCCTCTGGTCGGTCCAATTTTACAATTAATTGTAACAGGGACAGAAGTGGACTCGAGTCTTTCATGCCTAACTACATTAGTTTTTAACCACATGTATGTGTCAGCAACAACATGCTCAAAAGGGAGGTGGTATGTTGTCATAATGCTTGTGCTGTGCACACATGGCAGGCCAATCTGTTTGTAAAACGGACAGTTGCACGTCAGAGGTCGACCTTGCAGAACAGACACCATGCGACCAACATCATCACTAGACTCGTACCTGTTAGCATCAGTCTGGCAACAGAGTCCAATGTTCTGCTTATGGTCCTCAATCATGAGGGTGACAGCATAAGGCGTGAACCGTCTGTATAGCTCCTGATAATCAGCCCGTTCATCTCTGAACAAGACTAAAATTATTGATTTTTCGTGTCACTGTATCTTTATTCACGTTTGTTTCAAAATGTCTACAAATTGCAACGAATTTGTCGTATGTCATTTCCCTAGCAAATTTGTTGCTATACAATTTACTCTTCACCTTCCACAAACACTGCTCTTTTCGGTACAGAGCCAGGAAGTTCAGTGTAACCTCTCTAGTCCACGCCATGATGAAATCTGCACTATACCACCAGAATCTAGAATCTAGATTGCTACACATGCGCTACGAAAAACACACGACACAGCGTTTCCCAGAATTGTGTGCAGAAGTGCTCAGTGCGTATACGTCACTGGGCGCCATGCCGTCTAGGACTGAATGCACAGACGTACGGTAAAAATATTTATTTCTGAGCATGAGGCTAGACTGCAGTAATTTTGGATTGATGACGCAATACTGACGATGGTTTTGTGATCACACGCACAGGTTTAACTGCAGACTCGCTTCAGTTCAACTGCAGTCAAAATCCTGTCTGGAAAAACTGCGTGGAATAGGACCATGAGACATGAGCCAGTTGCTGCAACCTTTCCTTTGTAGCCCTGTCCGCAGTTAATTTGTGAATCTTAGCCTTCATGGCTTTGTGCACATGGACTATTGGAATGCAACAGTATAACGATATAATGCAACGAATAATATGTTCATCATTATAATGTTTGTTTGAAAACAATTCAATCGTAACAGAACATAACAGTAAACAGTGAATAGTGTATTAAAAAAATGCATTGGGTATGTTACAGGTAACAAAAAAACTATCGCGATGTAGAGGACAGTTAAGCAGTTGCCATCTTCGTTTTCTCTGTGTTGGAAGTTTCATGGTTATTAATGCAAAACTTCTTGAAAAAAATGTTAGCCATCTCATAAGAGTGTCCTTTTTTAAACTGATATTAAGTACATATTGAACAGGAAAATAATCCAAGATGGCAACGTATCTGGATCTACACAATCTTCCAGGAGTTTGTGTAAAAAAAATGAAAAGTAAATTCATATAACTCAACACATGGATACTTCAACTTTCCCCGATCCACAGCATCAATAAATTCAGTGCAGTCATCAATAAAAATTATCCTTCTGTCCAACAACTGCACTATCCTTTGAAGCGAGAAATCTAGCAATGTAAAATAGACCTAACTTATCATCGTGTGAAAAGCTTTGGACTAATTCAGGAATTTCACTTAGGGTCCAAACCCAGTGGGATCATACTTCAGCTCGTAAACTTTTCGATAGTGATATCGAGAGGTAAACGAGACTTAAGCAAACTGAATGTAGCACATTTTACAACCATTTCGTTTACGTCTCGATATCGTCTACATATGACAACACACCGCATAGTTTTGTCAGTGTTTACTAAAACAATGGAGAGATTGCAGCTTGTTTTGCTTTTGTGGTTGAGAAGAAGACGTAAAAGGCGTTATTGGGTTCACCCCATCTTCCAACTGAGGGAAACTTTTGGTGAATATCATCACCTTATGAAACAAGTTCTAAGTGATGATGAAAAGTGCCTGGCATACATCCGAATGAGACCAGACACTTTTAAAACCCTTCTAGAAATGATAGGACCCCACATTGAGAAACGAACCACAAATTTTCGTAAGCCACTACCAGCAATAGAGCGCCTTGTCATCACGTTACGGTAAGTAAATTGACTCAATTTGCCTTTTATTAAACAATGTAACTTTTGAACTTTATTCGAAATAAACAATAATTGTTACAAATTACTAGATAACGTATGTAATATGAAACTAAAATCATTTGTTTGTTTTCTTCAATGTAATTGCGCCTGTTCAGTAGGGATGCGCGAGTACTCGAATAGATCAACAAGATCTAATCACGGACTGTATGTCTGGTATTGTTCGTATGCAGTGTTGTTGTAGTTGAAGTGTTGGTTCAAGGGCTGTTGATGCTGTCCCCCTGCATGTGAAAAAGAAGCGGTGGGGGTTTGAATCGGTTCCAAATGACGCAATATTAGCATTTGGATTTCAGCTTGACATTTGTATCTTGCCAGTGGATTAAGTGACCTCAACTGAGGTGCGAGACTCCGAAGGAAATGGTCGCAGTCATCCTTCTCCTCTACGTGTGGTTTCTCCATGGACATTATTGCATCAAGAATTTTACCATCCATTGAAGCATTTTGTCCTCGTTGCTGGGGGTATGGGGCCCGCCTTCTATTGGTGGTTGGCCTGGCAATCAAGTTTGTGGCTGGACTTGCAGCCCGGCTATGATGAGCTTCACTAGCACTTGGAGAGGGTGTTGGTTTAGGAGTTGGTGGTGTATCTCTCTCCGTATATTGACTAGGCTCAATTAAACTTTGAGAACCAGAAGGCAAAGATTGGACCATAGTTTCGGACATTTGTGAGCAGTCATCACCTTCGTTATCTGAGACATCGGAGAGATTAGAAGTCGTTTTTCTGTCTGTGATGTGAGGCAGCAAAAACTTCATTGCATCATAAAGATACCATTTTCTTCGCTTATCGGCAGCAGCTCCCGACTGTATTGTTTTTAGTTGCTTGTTCGCCTTGTAGAAGTAATCCCGAAGTGTTGTCCATTTTTTCCTTGCAGCATTACCTGCAACAAAAATAAAATCATTATAATACACTATATTTGTTTGTGTTTGTGTAGTGTTTAACGTCGCTTGTAAACTCAAGAAGGTCATATAAGCGACGGTGTTGCAAAGACAGTTGGAAAAAAATGCTGCCACAATGAGATTTAGCGCAACACAACTTAAATCCCACCCAGTCACAGTATACTGACACCGGGCCAACCAGTCCCAGCACTAACCTCACAATGTCGACGCTAGACGAGACAGCTGCTAGAGTGCCAATGTATAAGTCTTCGGTTTTGACTCAGCGGGGGGCTCGAACCCACGACCTTCCGTTCTCGAAGCGGACGCATTCTAGGCTACCGAGATCGGTATACCGTATATTGTATGACTATCAAATAGTTATTTATTTGATTATTTGGTGATTATCCCCTTTCCCTCGTTTTCTGATTTTCAGGTACCTGGCATCAGAAGATAACCATCAATCTCAATCCTTCCATTTTCGTGCTGGCGTCACAACAGTAAGAAGAATCACGGCAGAAACATGTACGGTCATTTGGAAAATTCTGCAACCACAAGTAATGCCGAAACCCGACGAAGAACATTGGCTGAAAATTGCTTCTGAATTTTTTACAAGATTCCACTTCCCTTTGTGTTTGGGCGCAATAGACGGAAAGCATATTCGGATAAAAAAACCGAACATGTCGGGTTCGAAGTACTTCAACTATAAACATTTTTTCTCCATCATTCTCCTTGCTGTCACAGATGCTAATGGGAAGTTTGTTGTTGTAGATGTAGGTTCATGTGGTGGCAACAGTGATGGCGGAGTATTCAGTCGTTCATCTCTGGGCAAAAAGCTCATATCTGACAGGTTATCAATCCCCCAACGAGGCTACATACCAGGTACCGATATTGAGCTCCCTCACATGTTTGTTGCAGACGAAGCATTTCCTCTTAGGGAAAACATAATGAAACCCTTTCCGCACCGCCAGCTTGGAGCTGAAAAAGAAATCTTCAACTACAGACTGTCTCGTGCGAGAAACAGCGTTGAGTGCTCGTTTGGAAGATTGGCACAGATGTGGAGGATACTTTTTCGCCAAATCGATGAACAACCAATAGCTGCCACAAATATTGTAAAAGCCATCACGGTCCTCCACAATTTTGTTCTTGTAAACGAACCGCACAGATTCATTGTAGATCTCCCCGAAGCACCTGTACCTGATGAACATTTGCTTCCGAGACGATTAACTTACCAAAATATTCAAAACCAAAGGCAACAAAGATCAACAAAATGTGGCATGCAGGTTCGAGAAAAGCTCGTAAATTACTTCTTGACAGAAGGGGCTGTCCCTTGGCAATCAAATATGTTGTGAATAACAAGGCAAGCATTAAAATAATTGTAACATTCATTGAGAAAAAGTGTTTGAGAGATAGAAAGAGAGATAGAGAGAGGGGGCTGGGGGGGGAATAAGTGTGTGAGAGAGAGAGAGAGAGAGAGAGAGAGAGAGAGAGAGAGAGAGAGAGAGAGAGGGAGAGAAGGAGGGAGAGGTAGAGAGGGAGACAGATAGAGAGCTAGAAAGATACACACACACACACACACACACACACAGAGGGGGGGGGGAGAGACGGAGAAAGATAGTGATGAAGAGAGAGAAAGATGAAAAATTTGAGATAGAGATAGACAGAATGACAGACAGACAGGCAGGCAGACAGAGACACACACACACAGAGACGGAGAGAGAGAGGAATAGAGAGAGAGAGAGAGAGAGAGAGAGAGAGAGAGAGAGAGAGAGAGAGAGAGAGAGAGAGAGAGAGAGAGAGAGTGTTTGTGTGCGTGTGTGCGCAAGCAAGTGTTTGTATGTGTGTGTATATTTTGTTAGGGGTGGGGGATGTCGGATGACTTGTAGGATTGCAGCGTCACACATTTGTCAACATCATTGGAAACAAGTTTTAACCATTTTCTAAGGGCGTTCCCAAAACTGACGTAGAAAAGTCTAGAATAAAGTCATATTCATACCCAACGACCTGTTTTTGAGTGACATAATTTCATTTAGGGCAAAGAGTTTCTTTTACCGATTTTACTAAGTGCAACCGGGGGAGGGGGGGGGGGGTGGTGAGATAGCACAGTGGGCAAGGTGCCGGCCTGCCATGCCAATAAGCCATGGTTCAATCAAACCCGTTCGGGCTTGCATTTGAAATCCAATTTTTCGGGTTTCCTTCTGTTCCATATCCTTAAGTTATGAAATAATTGCCAATTCCTATCGGAATAGGACTGAAATCAACTAGGTCCCACGTGTATTTTTTTTTTTTTCATGCAAAAAAAACCCTTGGTTTTTATAAGGTAGTCTTGGAACATCCCTAAGGCCACCAAAGTAGTGTAAGAGGTTAAATTCGATACAGAAACAAAAGTTAGTGTGTGAAGTTAAGCTATTACGGACTGAGTTTGCAGGTAAATTTTCGAAGATTTCTTCTGGGTCATTCTGCCACATGGTAGAGGTATAAAGTAAATGTAAAAGTTGTTCTTATATAGCGCACATATCCACAATCGTAATCGTGCTCAAGGCGCTTTATAATTACTGTTATGCGCCCCTGGCCGACAGCAACACAGAACACATAGGATAAGACTGACAGCCTGCTAGGCTCAATTACAATTTTCGGACATGGACATCGCTGTCTTAACGGCTAGGTATTCAATCACACCTGAGTCGTGTGAGGTAGATGGGACTTAATGTCTTAATTAAGGACACCCCGACGATGGCCAGTGACCAGTGGTTATCGAGAAAATTTACTCACCTTAACATCTGTACCCTTCAGCCTCTTTGGATTCTTCGACAATGACGTAATCTAATATTATAAAGTAGAACTGTTGAAAATAGTCCATTATGATTGGTCGAAAGCGTAGCAATAGTCCATTATGATTGGTCGAAAAAATAGCAATAGTCCATTATGATTGGTCGAGAAAGTTGCAATAATCGATTGTGAATCGTATCGGTCGCACACGACCGGGATATCATACTTGTATAGCTATATACTACTGCCATATCACGCTAATACATACTTACTATAGATGATTTACTTCGATGGACCCGAGTAATGGTTTGATAAATCACTATATTTAATTATTTTTTTGGATTGTCATTGATAGAGAACTGCAGTTGAATATGTATGATTTTGATGAATGAATTAAAGCGCTTAAGATTGTTTTGGATTACTATCTCCATAATATCACGTTCCTTTAGTATGTTCATTGATTATTTCACCCATAATTGTTGTCAGTAGTTTATGAATGCCCATGTCCCATTTCATCACTCACCATGTTCATACAATCATCTTATAATATATTGTATATAATTAATTCCTTTAAGAATATTTTGTTATTAGATATGTCTCTGGATAGTATGTACCTTTTGGGCATTTAAGGACATTGGTTTCTATATCGCCCTTAACCCCCGATATAATATTTATGATATGATATGGTAATAATTATATTAGTGAATGAAAGGTGGATGAAGGGATGCATGAATAGTAATAAGATGAAGAGTTGGATCACAGATTGATGCCAGAATTGTATTGTGGCATTGTGGTCTAGTGGTAGACAGTTGGGCTGGTGATCGAAAAGTTCCATGTTCGAATCCCGATGTTGAGTTCTTGGGAAGGACTGTTTACATGCATTTCCTCACCTTACCCATCTGTATTAAATGGGTACCTGGCTATAGGTTAAAGAAGATCGTGTCAGTATGCCAGAGTGAAGCGCCTTTCACCGGGTTGCCCCTCTGTATGCCCCCGGGGGCTTGAGAAGGACTTTGGATTGTAATGACCTGCCAGGGAAACTTTGTAAATAGCATTGAGCACATTTAATGGAAATACGCTATATAAGAACGCTCTATACTTTTTATTAAGAATGTAAAGAATACGATCATGACGATCTGACTCAATATCAGCGTATATGGCTTGGCAACATTCTGGAAAATATTTTCACTTTCAAACTCAACATCAATCATGAGGAATTGGGGGAGCGGATAACTCAGTGATTAAGTCGCTCGCCTACCAAGTCAAATGTCTCTGGTTCAAACCCTGCATGCTTGAATTTGAAATCCAAATTTTTTTCGGGTTTCTTTCTGCCCCATATCCTTAGGTTTCTAGGATAAAGAATGCCAATTCATATCGGAGACGGACTATGATATCGGAGGTCTCATGTGTTTAATATATGCATGGAAAAGAATCCTTGGCTGTTTACAAGGCAGTCTAGGAAAACTCTGATATCACCAAAGAAGTGGACATGGGTAAAATTCAATACAATCATAAGGAATGCCTCTCAGCTATTTACGTTTTCAAAATGAATCTAACTCGCAGAAAAGAATTCTTTCTGTTAATTTTATACCCTTTTTCGATATTGTTTGTTTTGGCCTTTACATTCGTTACAACGCATGGTTTTCTGCGATTACATTGACGTTGGATCATGTTACTTATTATGGAAGTTAAATAAAAACCTTAAAACTTAATTTATGTGCAGATAGTGAGAGAGAGCGAGAGAGAGAGAGAGAGAGAGAGAGAGAGAGAGAGAGAGAGAGAGAGAGAGAGAGAGAGAGAGAGAG
>JASKDV010242188.1:0-17728 GCA_032466395.1 Aegires albopunctatus | reverse complement strand
GGAGGTAAGTCGTACAAATCTTTATCTGAAGGCTCGCCTGGATGAATTTTGTTTTCAATACCATCCAATCCTGCCATTAAAATTGCAGCAAACGCTAAATATGGGTTTGCAGATGGATCGGGATAGCGCAACTCAACGCGACGTGCTTTGGGACTCAGTACCAAAGGGATACGAATGGATGCTGAGCGATTTTTTGCCGAATATGACAACAACACAGGTGCTTCGTAACCAGGGACTAATCGTTTATATGAGTTGGTTCCAGGGTTTGCGAAAGCATTAATTACTCGCGAGTGTTTCAATAGTCCGCCAATAAAGTAAATAGCTTCATCAGACAAGCTGGCATAATTGTTTCCATCAAATATATTCTGCCCGTTTTTCGATAGAGAAACGTTACAGTGCATGCCAGATCCATTATCACCAACAAGCGGCTTAGGCATAAATGTTGCTGTTTTTCCGTATAAATGGGCCATATTATGCACGACATACTTGAATAGCTGGACTTCATCCGCTTTTGTTACAACTGTATTGCCTGCGCAACCAATTTCGCACTGTCCTCCACTGGCAACCTCGTGGTGGTGTACTTCAACCTTTATTCCTACTTCTTTTAGTACTTGACACACTTCTGAGCGAAAATCGTGCAGAGAATCAACTGGTGGAACAGGGAAATAACCACCTTTTTGTACTGGACGGTGTCCTAAATTTCCACCTTCGATTTTGTACTCAGAAGCCCAAGCGCCCTCACCTGAATTAATCTCAGCAAAACAACCATTGGCTTTTGTTGCCCAGCGAACATCGTCAAAAATAAAAAATTCAGGCTCTGGACCTACAAAGCAACTGTCTGCTATCCCAGTTGACTTTAAATAGGCTTCTGCACGTTTTGCAACAGACCTAGGATCACGGTTATAGCCAGTCATGCTCGCGGAGTCAATAATATCACAGCGTATGTTTAGTTGTGGGGCTTGAGCAAATGGATCAATGACACCAGTTGCTAGATCAGGCTGTAGAATCATATCAGAGTCATTGATATCTTTCCAACCCTTGATTGATGAACCGTCGAAAGTTTTTCCATCTTCCAAGATATTTTGGTCAACATCATCCGCAGCCAAGGTCACGTGTTGTTCTTTACCTACCGTATCTGTAAAGCGAAAATCAACAAATTCAATTTCTTTTTCTTTGATTAATTCAAGTATACCTATGCTATCCATGTTATCTCCATATGTGGTTATTAATTATACTTATCATAAGTAAATCATTATATCAAAATAATCTGCATAAACAATAAATTATTATCTTGTTATTTATACTGTGCAGGCACGTTGCATAATCGCTAAAAATGCATTCCCTTTTAAAGAAGCACCTCCGATAAGCCCGCCATCTATATCAGCCTGTTCCAATAAGCTGCCAACATTTTCATCATTCATGCTGCCACCATAAAGAAGATGAATGCCCTCAAGTGTTTGATCGTGTGCACAGCACAGCGAACGAATGGTATTATGCACGCTTTGCGCTTGTTCAGGGCTGGCACTCAAGCCTGTTCCTATAGCCCAAATTGGTTCATAAGCTATAACCATTTCTTGATGGGTCTGTGCATCGCCAAACCTGAAAATGCTTCGCACTTGTTCTTCAATAATCATTTCTGTTTGACCACTTTCGCGCTCCTTTAAAGACTCCCCTATACAAATGACTGGCGTTAATCCTGCTTTCGTTGCAGCATTGGCCTTTAAGGCAACCATTTCGTTGCTTTCATGGTGGTACTGCCGACGTTCAGAGTGTCCAACTAAGCACCATTTAGCACCTAAATCGGCAATCATTTCAGCCGAATTTTCACCAGTATAGGCTCCATTAGCATATATGCTACAGTCCTGCGCTCCAAAAGATACTTGGCTTCCTTGTAGTAGCTGAGCAACTTGACCGAGATATATTGAAGGAGGACAGATGCCAATAGTAGCATCGCCTGCCCAATTGCGCAATTGCCCAATCAACATTTCATTGGCTGCTAACGAGCCGTTCATTTTCCAATTACCAAGAATTAATTTTTTTTTCATATTCAAAAGTCTCAAGTCTGAAGAGTTTTTAAGTAGTCGTAAACACCAGAGCCGACATCATAGAAATCCTTATCGTACCCTGCATTGCGTAAATCGGTCATATCCGCTTGTGTGTAGCTCTGATAAGCATTTTTCAGGTGTTCAGGAAAATCAATATACGTTATTTTTCTTTCTCCGTTTATAGCCTTTGCCACCGAGTTAAATGTCTCTGCTTGCCCTGTACCACAATTAAAAATGCCGGATACTTGAGGATTTTCTAACAGCCATAAATTCACAGCAACAACGTCCTTAACATAAATGAAATCACGCATTTGCTCGCCTGCAGAGCAACCGTCCCAAGCGCCAAATAGTTTTAGATCCTCACCTTTTTTATCCTGTTGGTATAAATGCCAAACAACGGAAGCCATCGATCCTTTGTGTTGTTCGTTTGGACCGTAAACATTGAAGTAACGTAGTCCTACAACTTGTGTTTTTGAAGGGGATTGTTGGCGTATATAATGATCAAATAACCATTTAGAATAACCATAAACATTCAAAGGTTTTTCACAACATGGATTAACCCTAAACCCCTTGGAGCCATCACCATATACTGCTGCGGAAGAGGCATAGATGAGCCTAATATTCTTTTCAGTGCAAACGTGATACAAGTTTTTAGTATACTCAAAATTGTTTTGCATCATGTATTTGCCGTTCCACTCAGTCGTTGAGGAACAAGCACCTTCGTGAAAAATACATTCAATAGTGCCCAAACGATTATTTTTTATAAGCTCTAAAAAATCTAATTTATCGAAATAGTCGCTTATTTTCGCTGCGCGCAGATTCAAAAATTTGTGGCCATCGGTCAAATCATCAACGGCAATAACATCATGATAGCCTAACTGATTGAGTCCTGAAATGGTATTACTGCCAATCATTCCTGCTGCACCAGTCACAACCATGCGCTCTTTCATCAGTCTATTCCTTTTAGCTTTTTAATAATCGTCGTAGTGGAAAGACCTTCAATTAAATCAACAGTAACTACTTTACCTCCTGCAGCTTTTACCGCGTCAGCCCCAACAATATCGGCCTCTTGGTAATCTCCTCCCTTGACTAATACATCTGGAAGTAAAGTATCATAAAGTAATTTTGGTGTGTCCTCTTCTAACAGATCGTCTCCAAAATCTACCACCCAATCCACGCAACTCAATGCGTTTAAAACCCTCATACGATCTGCCAGTTTATTAATCGGGCGTTCTTCGCCTTTTAATCGTTTGACTGAGCTATCACTATTGATAGCAACAATAAGACGATCGCCAAAAGAGCGTGCCTTTTCTAACGAAGCAATATGTCCTGCATGTAAAATATCAAAGCACCCATTGGTCATAACAATTGTCTCACCGCGACTTTTGGCTTCAAGAACCAACACTTTTAAAAAGTCCAGTGACATTGGTTTGTCTTTAAACTCAACAAACCCATCAAATAGCTCGTTTGCTGTTATGCTCGCTGTGCCTTGTTTGCTGACCACTATTCCAGCCGCATGATTTGCCAATTCAATGGCCTTTCTATTCGAATAACCAGCGGCCAAACCAGCAGCAAGCGTCGCGATGACTGTATCACCGGCGCCCGAAACATCAAATACTTCTCGTGCTGTTGTCGGTATATGGAATGCTTCTCCTTGAACAGGAATCCAACTCATTCCTTTCGCGCCTCGCGTCACTAAAATAGCTTCTATATCATTGACTTCAGCAAGAAAACGCGTTTTATTGACAAGGTCTTCGTCATCTTCCCATTCGCCTACAAGCGCTTTTAATTCATCACTATTTGGTGTAATGACATCTGCGCTTGCATAACGTCCAAAATCGCTCCCCTTCGGGTCAATCAATATGGTTTTGTTTCGCTTTTTCGCTTCCTCAATGAGCAACTCTATATTTTTCAAGCATCCTTTTGCATAATCAGAAAAAACAACTAAATCACATTGATCCCACAGATTTTTCAAATGTTCATGCAGTATTGTCGGGTCGTATTTAGGAAAGCCATCTTCAAAGTCTGCACGCATTATTTGTTGTTGTCTTCCAATAACTCTGAGTTTGGAAATGGTT
This sequence comes from Aegires albopunctatus, assembly GCA_032466395.1. NCBI lineage: Eukaryota > Metazoa > Mollusca > Gastropoda > Nudibranchia > Aegiretidae > Aegires > Aegires albopunctatus. Next base: position 13,605 of record JASKDV010242188.1, on the reverse strand, counting down.
GGTGAATCCTCCATTGTCAAAAAATGGCAGTTCACCTTAGAAGTGACGAGTTCCTCCTCCAAGAGTTTGGCATTTTCATCGTTACCAATTATTCCGACCAAAGTGACTTTAGCTTCAAGGCTGGCTAGGTTTAATGCGACATTTGCAGCTCCGCCTGGTCGGTACTCTTCCTGTTCAACACCGATGACTGGAACAGGCGCTTCTGGCGATAATCGACTAACGTCTCCATGCCAGTAGCGATCCAGCATAACGTCACCAATAACCAATACATTTGCTTTTTCTAATGTCACTGTTCGCTGTTTCCTATGCGTTCTTCAATTCGTTGGCACCACCAATGTGCAATCAGTGCATGTCCTTCTTGTATACGCGCTGTATCAGTTGAAGGCACATGAATGACACGATCTGCATTACGAGATAACTCAGATTCTTTTTGTCCAGTTAGCACAATCACTGTAATCTTTTTTTCTTTGGCAACGTTTGCTGCTCTAATGCAGTTCTCGCTATTTCCTGAAGTGCTTAGTAGGATTAAGGAATCTCCTTCCCTTCCCAAAGCTTCCACTTGCCGAGCAAATAACATATCGTAGCCAAAATCATTACTGCAAGCGGTTATGGTAGAGGTGTCTGTATTTAATGCAATTGAAGGGAGCGCTTGGCGGTTTTTGCGAAAGCGCACAACCAGCTCAGCAGACATATGTTGCGCATCGGCGGCACTGCCACCGTTACCAGCCCACATCAATTTATTGCCATTAACGAATGTTTCAATTAAAAGGTCAGAAATAGACTCTATCTCAACAGTACACGCAGACAAAGCCTCAATGGTTTCTTGATGTTGCTTGAGTGTGTCAGCAAAAGACATTAGCTTTGTAACTGATACTTAGCACCACAGTATGGACACTGTGCACTCTGGTCAGGGCTGTCCTCAATCGCTATAAAAACCTTTGGATGCGAGTTCCACGAAGTGTCTTCTGGGCGAGGACAGTGAAGCGGCAAATCGGATGCTGAGATAACAATAACTTGCATGTTTGCAGATTCAGTCATTAGTGTGCCTCTTTGACATGCTTTTCTTCAATTTCACCAATCAACGATATCCAGCTATCATGTCCTTCAAGTTTACCACTAACTAAATCAAAATAGGCTTTTTGCAAAGATTCAGTTATAACACCCCTACCACCATTGCCAATCGGTCTGCCGTCAAGCTCCCGAATGGGGGTAACTTCTGCTGCAGTTCCAGTAAAAAATGCTTCGTCAGCACAGTAAACTTCATCACGAGTAATGCGTTTTTCGATAATTTCTAATCCTTGTTGACGAGCAAGAAACATGATTGTTTGTCGTGTGATACCATCAAGAGCTGATGTCAAATCAGGTGTGTAAATAATACCGTTGGTAATTAAAAAGAAATTTTCCCCACTACCCTCAGCAACAAAACCATCAACATCAAGCAGCAATGCTTCGTCGTATCCATTACGTAAAGCTTCAGAGAGCGCCATCATAGAATTAATATACTGTCCGTTTGCTTTTGCTCTGCACATTGAAACATTGACGTGATGGCGAGCAAAGGATGACGTGTGAACACGAATGCCTTTTTCTAAACTTTCTTGACCGAGATATGTTCCCCAAGACCATGCAGCGACAGCAACATGCACACGCAAGCCTTCTGCACGTAATCCCATTCCCTCTGAACCATAAAAAACGACGGGTCTTATATACGCAGATGATAGTCCATTACGCGCAACCGATTCAAGCTGTACTTTATTTAAAGCCTCTTTGGTAAATGGAATATTCATTTGCATAATCTTAGCAGAGTTAAACAAACGGTTTGTATGGTCCTGTAACCGAAAAATAGCTGGACCTGCGGCTGTTTCGTAAGCGCGCACACCTTCAAAAACCCCCATTCCATAATGCAGTGTATGGGTCAATACATGAATTTTTGCATCGCGCCAATCTAACCACTCTCCATCCATCCAAATTGTGCCTTCTCGATCAGAAAAACTCATACTGCCTCCTACGTATTTATTAAACGATATTTATAATTAACAATCATTATTTTCAGAACGAATTAAGTTTTTACTGGAGATACCACCATTATCATTTGTCTTCCCTCCATTTTCGCCTCTGATTGTACGTTAACATTGTCGCCCAAGTCTTCATGCACCCTATCAAGCAGTCGCTCACCTAATTGTTGATGAGCCATTTCTCTTCCTCTAAACCATACAATAACTTTAACATGATTCCCTTTTTCTAGAAAATCATGTATTTTCTTCATTTTAATCTGATAGTCCCCTGAGTCCGTATTTGGTCTGAATTTTATAGACTTATGGACAATCTGTTTTTGATTTTTTTTAGCCTCTAATTTTTTCTTCTTAAATTCGAAAAGATATTTACTAAAATTCATTATTTTACATACAGGAGGGTTCGCTTGACCTGCTATCTCTACCAAATCCAATTCTGCTTCAATGGCTTTTTCTTGAGCGTCTGCAAGTTCTACAATGCCAAGAAAGTCGCCGTTTGGATCAAGCAGTCGCACCGTAGGAGCAGTAATACGCTCATTGGTGTTGATTTTCGGTAACGAAATTTTTTCTTGCGGACGGTGTCCTCCTTTTCTTCTCATTAAACATTTTCCTCATATGTTATAGACATAGTGTCATATTTTTGCTTTATATCGACTGTTATCTTCTCAATAAATTTTTCTAAAGTAATTGTTCCTAAATCTGTGCCATCATGATAGCGCAATGCAATCAAATTATTTTCCATTTCTTTTTGGCCAATAACGATTAACCAAGGAATGCGTTGCAACGTATTTTCTCTGATTTTATAACCGATTTTTTCGTTACGAAAATCGCCCTCCACTCTTATTCCTGCGGCTTTTAATTTGTCGACTGCTTTTTTTGCGTAGTCAGAATGCGCTTGCGTAATAGTCATGACTGTCGCCTGAATTGGCGCAAGCCAAGTTGGAAATTTTCCTTCGTACTCTTCAATAAGAATACCGATAAAGCGCTCTAAAGAACCTATAACCGCTCGATGAATCATAACCGGTGTTTGCTTCTGCCCATGCTCATCAATGTATTGAGCACCCAATCGCTCAGGCATTGAAAAATCTAACTGTATGGTTCCACATTGCCACACTCGGTTTATGCAATCCCGCAAAGAACATTCAATTTTAGGACCATAAAACGCCCCTTCCCCAGGTTGCAGTTCCCATGTATAACCACCATTATCGAGCATGGTTTTTAATGCATCTTCAGCGTGATCCCAAACGGCATCACTACCGACGCGTGATTCAGGGCGAGTTGATAATTTAAGTTCAACGTTTTTAAACCCAAAGTCTTTATACACTTCAAAAACTAAATCAAGGCAAGCGCTTGTTTCTTCTTGAATCATTTCAGGTGAACAAAAAACATGACCATCATCTTGGGTGAAACTGCGCACGCGCATCAATCCGTGTAGTGTTCCTGATGCTTCATTGCGGTGACAGGTGCCAAACTCTGATAAACGTATAGGTAAGTCACGATAGCTATGCAGTCTTTGATTGAATATTTGCACATGGCATGGACAATTCATAGGTTTAACCGCATATTCTCGGTTTTCCGTAGATATTGTGAACATATCGTCTGCGAATTTATCCCAATGTCCTGAACGCTCCCATAGCGAACGATCCAATATAAGTGGCGTGCGAACTTCTTGGTAACCGCGCTCAACCGTTTTTTCACGCATATAATTTTCCACTGCTTGATACAAGCGCTTCCCGTTAGGATGCCAAAAAGGCATGCCTGGTGCGTCTTCCTGTGTGTGAAAAAGTGCTAATGTTTTGCCAAGTTTCCGATGATCTCTTTTTTCTGCCTCTGCTTGCAATGTCAAATAAGCATCTAAAGATGGTTTATTTTCAAAAGCAACACCATAAATCCTTTGTAGCATTTTATTGTCGGAATTTCCGCGCCAATATGCACCGGCAAGGCTTACCAATTTAAAAGCTTTACAAAAACGCATTGACGGCAAGTGCGGACCTATGCACATATCAATATACTCTTCATGATGATACAATGCAAAAGTCGATTCTTCTGGTAAATCAGCGATTAACTCCAATTTATAATTCTCTTTGCGTTTTTCAAAGGTATCAATGGCATCCGCACGCAGGGTAATCACTTTGTTAACGGCGTAGTCTGTTTTCGCCAAAGCGTACATCCGCTCTTCAATAGCAGGTAAATCTTCAGCCTTTAGTGGTGGTTCAACATCGACGTCGTAGTAAAAACCATTCTCAATGACTGGACCAATAGCCATTTTTGCGTGGGGATAAAGTTGTTTTAAGGCATGCCCGAGTAAATGCGCACATGAGTGTCGCATAATATGCAAACCTTCTTCATCTTTGATTGTGATGATACTAACTGAGCTATCTTTTTCAACAAGGTCAATCAAATCGTGAAGATTTTTATCAATCTTGCCTGCAACAGCCGCTTTGGCTAAACCTGGACCAATCGTTTTTGCTATATCAATTAGGGAAACTGGCGTATCAATACGCCGTGAGGAACCATCTGGTAATGTAATTAGTGGCATCTAAATCAGCTAAACTCCAAAATATAATTAACTCGCCGCATTTAATCAATAACAACTTGCCCTGACAAAAATGTATGTATTCAAGAGTTGAGGCTTACATTTATTGAAAGTGACACATGTAAAAAGGTGTGAGCAGGCGCATTGTATCAGGAAAAAATAGTATAAGACTTTAGAAATAGAGCAAACAAAACAGATTATCTTTAATCAGTAGACTTCTTTTCCTCCATTTCGTGCCATATTTAGGATGTAGAATGCTTCAAGATGCAGAAAAAACATAAAATATGCACCGCTGCCAGCTTCTTATTAAATGGTGATTATGTTAACTTTTTTATGCGTCTTGTTGAACATCTTTATATAATGCGAATCGTAGTTACGTTGCCGTATTCTTAGTATAGGAAAATCTTATGTTTATCAGTGCTTTAGAACTATTTAAGATTGGAATTGGTCCTTCAAGTTCCCACACCATGGGACCGATGTTTGCTGGAAAAGCATTTTTATCAAATGTAGAAAAAAAACTGTTAAGTATCAGTGATACTGAAAAAAAATATTCAATACGTTGTGTACTTAAAGGTTCTTTGGCTTTTACTGGGCGGGGTCATGCAACAGATCGCGCAGTCATATTAGGTTTGAATGGATATACACCGAAAGGAATCGCTCAGTTAGATATTAATGCCGTTATAGAAGACTTATCGAAAAGAACATCTTTAAGCATACAGGATTTTAACGTGTCATTTCGACCAGACTTTGATGTTATTTTTGATAAATCTGAAACACTTCCCGAACATCCTAATGGAATGATTTTTGAATTGATGGATGCCGATCATAACGTTTTGCTAAGCGAAACTTATTTCTCTATAGGCGGTGGATTTATTTGTGACAAGAATGAAATAAGTAAAATTGATGCGCCTGTGCTTTCAGAGTCTGCTTCTTTATGCCCCTATCCTTTTTGCAATGCCAAATCCATGTTGGAAATGGCTGTAGAAGCGCATAAAACAATTGCACAAATAAAACGCGATAATGAATTGGCATTTATGTCCGAAGAAGCTTTGAATAGTGGACTTGATGAACTATGGGAGGCAATACGCTTGTGCGTAGAGAAAGGTCTTTCAACTGATGGCAGTTTGCCTGGGGGACTGAAAATAAAACGCCGTGCAAAAAGAATCCATCTTAAACTGCTTGCTGAAAAAGATGCAACAATTAATGATTGGTTAAGCGCGTATGCAATGGCAGTTAATGAAGAAAATGCTAGTGGAAATATGGTGGTAACTGCACCAACAAACGGAGCAGCTGGCGTTCTCCCTGCTGTTCTCTATTATTTTGTGAAGCACCGCAATGGAAGCACAGAGCAGATACGAGATTTTCTTTTAACAGCAGCAGCAATTGGGGGTATTATTAAACATAACAGTTCAATCTCTGGAGCTGAAGTTGGCTGTCAAGGCGAGGTGGGTTCTGCCTCAGCAATGACGGCTGCTGGGTTGTGCGCTGTGAATGGTGGCAGCGTGTTTCAAATAGAGAATGCTGCTGAGATGGCACTTGAGCATCATTTAGGTATGACTTGTGACCCTGTGCATGGCCTTGTCCAAGTCCCTTGTATAGAAAGAAATGCTTTTGGAGCAGTTAAAGCATTCACTGCCTGCTCCCTTGCACTAAAGGGTGATGGCAAGCATTTCATGCCCCTTGATAACTGCATAAATGCTATGAAAGATATAGGAGAAGATATGTCTCACAGATTTAAAGAAACCTCTCTTGGTGGTTTAGCGGTTAATATCACCGCTTGTTAATTGGTCTAAATAGCTCTCTTATATTCGATTTTTCATTCAAAGCGCTTACTTACGGAAAAAATACATTAGTAACGAAAGCATCTCTGAACAAATCATTGCTTGGCAATTAGCAAACGGACGTAAAAACCTTCCTTGGCAACGAGAAAGGACTTTCTACTCCGTTTGGATTTCTGAAATTATGCTGCAGCAAACGCAAGTCGCTACTGTCATTCCTTATTATGAAAGATTTATAGCGCGCTTTCCCGATGTGAAGTGTTTAAGTACTGCGCATCATGATGAAGTCATGCATCTTTGGTCAGGGTTAGGATATTATTCACGCGCAATCAATTTACACAAAAGTGCCCGCATTATTTGTCAAAAGTTTGCAGGAAAATTTCCTACTAAATATGACGATTTGGTGAAGCTCCCAGGTATTGGACCATCCACAGCTGGTGCAGTTTTAAGCCTTGCTGGTAAGCAACGACATGTTATTCTGGATGCCAACGTAAAACGGGTGTTGGCAAGATACTTAGGCAATAAAGACGATTTAAGTAAAAGCCAAGCACAAAAAAACATGTGGCAACAAGCTGATCGTTTCTTACCAACTAAAAATGTAGATACATATAATCAAGGATTGATGGACCTTGGCGCAAGCATATGTTCTATAAAGGAGCCCGAATGTGCTTACTGCCCTTTAAAGTCAAGCTGCATCTCAGCATTGCACAATATGCAACACGCAATTCCAGTAAAGAAAAGCAAGAAACAGAAGCCTTTAAAAAAAGCATCTTTTTTCCTACTATTTAGCGGCGAATATGTGCTGTTGAAAAAGCGTCCTTCAAAAGGAATATGGGCAAATCTTTGGACTTTGCCAGAACATGAAGCATTAATCGGTCAGCCTCTGCAATGGTCGGAACAGGATGCTTGGTCTGTTAGACGAACAACCTTTACACATTATCATTTAGACTTTGTTGTCATACCTGCACAGGTTTTAAAATTTGAGCGTCCCGATGATGGGTGGCTTTGGTACAATTTGTATCATAAAAACGTCACTATAGGTATCCCCGCGCCTATAACAACGGTGTTGCAAGATTTTACTGTGCAACAATCTAATACTCAGTGTGTTGACCAAAAACAAGGGAATAGGAGAAATTATGAGCAATAGCGTGTTTTGTGCAAAACACAAAAAAGAATTACCTGCATTAGAGAAAGCGCCTTTTCCGAATGCCGAAGGTGAAAAAATCTTAGAACAAATCTCACAAAAAGCATGGGATGAATGGGTAGGATATCAAACGATTTTGATTAACGAGTATCGCTTATCGTCATTGGATCCTAAGGCGCGCACTTTTCTTGCTGAGGAGCGCGAAAAGTTTCTATTTGGGGATTCCGATATTGATTTGCCAGATGCATTTAAACCAATGGAATAATGATGAAAGCGGCTGTTATTAATCAGTTTGGCGATGCTGACCAATTTCAAATCATTCAACATCTTGATGAACCTAAGATTGCTGACGATGAAGTATTATTGAAAGTTCATTGTGCCAGTATCAATCCTATAGATTGGAAAACGCGTAAAGGATTGGGCTGGGCGGCGCAAAGTATCAAAGACAAGTTACCTTGGGTATTAGGGTTTGATGTTTCGGGGGAAGTATCTGCCATCGGCAATGCTGTAAACTCTTTTGATGTTGGCTCACGGGTTTGTACAACGACTGATATGTTGATGCACGGTGGTAGCTATGCAGAGCAGATTGCCATCTCGGCTTCACGCCTCGTCTCAATACCCGACAATATTGATTTTAAAACGGCTGCTGCTTTGCCTCTTGCTGGTATGACTGCATGGCAAGCACTTGATTTTTCAGGAGTTAAAGCCAACGATAAAGTACTTGTTCTTGGTGGTGCTGGAGGGGTTGGACACCTGTGCTGTCAATTAGCAAATATTCGAGGTGCAGCTGTTAGTGCCACTGCATCGATAAGAAATAAATCATTTCTACAAAAATTAGGAACAACCCCCATTGATTACAATGAAAGATCATTAAAAGAAAATTTTTACGACTGTATTATTGATTTAGTTGGAGGTGATACTGGCATTGAGGCATTAAAGGCGCTTAAAAATGATGGGAAAATGATTACCCTCCCCTCAATAACCGCCAAAGAGATTATTGAAGTTGCTGAAACCCATGGTAAAAATGCTGAAACGATGATCTATCAGCTGAATACTGAAGAACTTGGTGAAATGCTCGCTTTGCTTTCTGCGGGGAAAATGAAAATCGAAATTGAAGAAGTGTATTCTTTATCCGATATTGCTCTTGCGCATCAGGTTAGTGAAAAAGGGCATGCGCGCGGGAAAATTATTATAGATGTTATAAATGAATGAGGTTGCAAAACGGTTAGAGTGTTTAGAGAAGGCTATTGCCGAAACCTTAGGCAGTTTGAATCGTAGCCGTGATTCGTTAGCGTTAGTAGCAGTAAGCAAACAACAATCCATTAAAGACATTCAAGTGGCCTATTCTACTGGTCAAAAGCACTTTGGGGAGAATTATTGGCAAGAGATGCAAGAGAAAATATCTAAACTAAGTCATCTCAATATATGTTGGCATTTCATCGGCAGCATACAGAGCAATAAAGCAAGTGTAATAGCAAAGCAAGTTGATTGGGTTCATAGTGTTGATCGTGTCAAAATCGCAACTATTTTGAACAATCAGCGCCCTGTTGACCTTCCTCCGCTCAATGTATGCATTCAAGTCAATCTACAAAAAGAGATACAAAAAAGCGGCATTCAAAAAAATGAATTATTTACATTGTTGGCTCAAATTAAAGCGTTTGAGAATATTAAAGTTAGAGGGCTAATGCTTATACCTGCCATTGCTCAAAGCACTGAAGAACAAAGAATGATTTTTCAAGAAATGGCAAGGCTTTTATCAGAAGCAAAAGATAATTTTCCTAATCTACCTTTAGACACCTTATCCATGGGCATGAGTGATGATTGGCAAGATGCCGTCCGCTGCGGCAGCACTATGGTACGCTTAGGCAGCACTATATTTGGTCCTAGAGATGGTCTTAGAAATTGAATCGGTAAAAATTATGGATGAAAAGATTAATGAGGTTATTGATTTTTGGTATTCAAAACCAATGGCTGATCATTGGTTTATGAGCACACCAGAAATAGATGATGCTATTAAAAAGCGTTTTGAGAAACTGTGGGAAAAAGCACACAATAATGAATTTGCGCATTGGAGTGACTGTGCACTCGGCTGCTTGGCTTTATGTATTGTGCTTGATCAGTTTCCACTCAATATGTTCAGAGGAGAAGCCAAAGCTTGGAGCTCTGAACAACAGGCGGTTGCCATTTGTAAAAAAGCAGTGCATGAAGGATTTGCTCAACAGCTTCCTAAAAATAAGATCACTTTTTTACTCATGCCTTTGATGCACAGCGAAAACTTGCAAGACCAAGATTTAAGTGTTACCCTATTTAATGAGTTTCTTGCTTTACCCGATGGCGAAGATACAATCAAATTTGCCAATCACCACCGTGATATCGTGCGCAAATTTGGGCGTTTTCCACATCGAAATGCTTTGCTTGGGCGTGTCAACACCAATGAAGAACTGAAGTGGCTCAATTCAGATGCAGCTTTTACTGGCTAAGCTCAGTCCAAACGGGCACATGATCTGAAGGTTTTTCCATCGCTCGAACAAAATAATCAATTCCGCTGTCTTTGACAAGTTTGAGCAAATGAGGTGTCAGTAATATATAGTCAATTCGCAATCCTGGCTTATGTGAACGATTAAAAGCTTTGGTGCGATAATCAAACCAAGAAAACGCCCTATCGTTGGGTTTGATATATCTATAACTATCGATTAGGCCCCAGTTATATAGTGCATTAATCCATTCTTTTTCTTCAGGTAAAAAACTGCACGCCCCTCGTTTTAGCCAAGATTCTGGATTATCGATGCCAATATCGATGTCTTGCGAGGCAACGTTTAAATCACCCATGACGATAATAGACTCTTCTTTGTTATGAAAGTTTTGTAAATGTGACAACAAGTCATTATAAAATGCACGTTTATCAGGAAATTTTGTTGGATGGCTCATATTTTCCCCTTGAGGAAAGTAACCATTAAAAACATGCAATTCGGCACCTAACCAATCAAGCTTGCTATATATCAAGCGTGTTTGTGTTTCGCTTGGTCCGATATTAAGCCCACATTTTGATTCAATAATAGGCAAGTTAGTCAACAATGCCACGCCTCGATGCGTTTTTTCTCCGTGAATGACAGACTCATAACCGAGTTCTTTTATGGCATTGAAAGGATACTCGTGGTCCTGAACTTTTGTTTCTTGTAATCCGATAATTTCTGGTTGGTGCTCATCAATAATTGTTTGCAATTGATGGAGTCGCAGTCTTATTGAATTAACATTAAACGTTACTACTTTCATGCGTTTTCCCGTATTTAGTTATTGCTTTGATAGTATAGGTCACAAATAGTATGACTCAACAGTATTCCACGTTTTTCATATTTCGTTACTGGTCTGCTATGTAATAACCTATGGTGCTCTTCCAACACATCAAAATAGCCACTCTCTTCCACTTTTTGCTGTATAGCCATCGCATAATCTTCAGAATCGGTACAAATATGCCATATGCCATTGTTTTTTAATGCTCTTGAGACTTCCGAAATCAAAAAATGATTAACTATTCGTCGTTTCTGCTGACGCTTTTTGGGCCAAGGGTCTGGAAAAAACAACAGCATTTTTGATATGGTATTTGATTGAATACGTCGCATAGCCATGTAGGCATCTTGGCGTAAAATGCGTAAATTGTTTAGTTGGTGTTTTTTTATCTCGTTCATCATCTTTGCAACGCCTGGCAAATGGACTTCAATCCCTAAAAAATTATGATTTGGCTGCAGCATAGCCATTTCTATGAGTGACTGCCCCATCCCAAACCCAATCTCCACCACTATAGGATTGTGATTGCCATACAAAGCAAAAAAATCAATAGTGGTTTCTTCAGATGACAGACTCTCGTTTTTGTCAACGATAAATTGTTGTGCATACGACAATGCTTTTTTTTGAGCGCTCGTTATCCGCCCTTGCCTAAGAACATAACTACGAATACTATTTGATGAAAGCCCAGAGATCAAAAGAAAATACCGTCTTCGGGTGAGGAAGCAGAAGCAAATCGCTTGCGAGGCATTCTGCCTGCTAAATACGATAATCGTCCGGCAATAACACCATGACGCATAGCAGCAGCCATTTTAATGGGGTCTTTGGCTTGGGCGATTGCTGTATTCATCAACACACCGTCACAACCAAGTTCCATCGCAATAGCGGCATCAGATGCACAACCAACACCAGCATCCACAAGGATAGGAACTTCCGCTTGTTCAACAATGGTGCGAATGTTATAAGGATTGCGAATGCCTAAGCCTGAACCGATTGGCGCTGCCAGAGGCATAACCGCAACGCACCCTAACTGTTCTAATTTTTTTGCGGTAATAGGGTCATCATTTGTATACACCATGACCTCAAAACCGTCTTCTATCAATATTTTTGCCGCTTCTAAAGTTGCTGGTATGTCTGGATAGAGTGTTTTTTCATCGCCTAACACTTCAAGTTTAGTTAATCGATAGTCATCCAACAACTCTCGAGCTAAATAGCAGACTCTCAATGCATCTTTGACGTTATAACAGCCGGCTGTATTGGGCAAATATATATACTTCTCTGGAGACAAAGTATCTACTAAATTTTCCTCATCATTTTGACCTATATTGGTGCGTCGTAACGAAACAGTAATTATTTCAGCACCGCTCGCCTCAACCGCTGCAACGGTTTCGGTGCTATCTTTATATTTTCCAGTACCAACCAATAACCGTGAGTGCAAAGTGCGATCACCAATTTTAAAACTATCTGTTTGCATTAGCCACCTCCTACGGCTCTGATTATTTCTACTTTATCGTTTTCATTGACTCTGTAAAGGGCATGCTTTGACTTAGGAATGATTTCTTCATTGATTTCAATGACGTACTTTCTTTCTGTTAAGTTTAAATCTTGAATCAATTCTGTAATCGATATGCTGTCTTGTATGTTTTTGTTTTTTCCGTTAAGAAGAATATTCATTTAGAATCCTAAAAAAATAATATCTGACTCATTGTTGGTCTTATTATCAAGTTTTGCGTCACTTGAATAATTAACAGTAAAACCATAGGTGATAGATCAACACCCCCTATTACCGGAATAATACGCCGTATAGGCGTCTCTGCCCAATGGGTTAATGGCAACAATAACTGCTCATTCATTGGATTGGAATGGGGAGCAATCCAACTCATTAAGGCGCGTATTAATACAGCAAAGAAAATTATATTCAATATAGTTTCTATAGATTTTAAGCATGCAAAGGAACATAAAACCAAAAAATTATCAGCACTTGGAATGCCATAAACAAGGATGAATTGTAGTGAAACAAGAATGAACAAAAAAAACACTGCAGGTAAATCTATGCGTCCAAAATTGGGAATGATGAGCGATAACAACCGTATAAAAGGTCGTGTTATTTGAATAACAAAAGGTGCCAAAGGGGCATGTGGGCTAATATAACAAGCACGCATTAATACTCTGAGTGCAACAACAACGCTAAATAAATGCAACAATAATTGCAGAATATAACCAATACTAATGATCATGTTTTATTACTCATGCGCGCTAATTGAGATGCTTTATCATTAGCGGCAGTCACTGCGGCATTTATCGTTGCATTTAAATCTAATTGTTGAAAAACATTTAAAGCGGCTTCCGTCGTTCCACCAGGAGAAGTTACTTGCTTTCGCAATTCAGAAAGAGAATGTGGACTATGCTGTGCTAATTTTGTGGCACCAATCAATGTTTGCATAATCAGTTTTAAAGATCCTTCCTCTGAAAGTCCAAGTTTAATGGCAGAGTGGTGCATTGCTTCCATAAAAGAGTATACATATGCAGGTCCGCTACCTGAAATCGCAGTAACAGCATTTATTAACGCCTCATTTTCAACCTGTAATACCTGAGGACCAAGAGCACCAAGCAATTCTTTTATAAACACCTTGTCCTCATCAGCAACCGCTTCATTAAAATAGACGCCCGTTGCTCCCTGACCAACGAGAGCAGGCGTGTTGGGCATTGCTCTCGCGATAGAAGTAACATTTGTAAGTTTTTGCAGATCATTGATTGAAATGCCCGCCATTATAGACAGCAATGTTTTGCTATGGTTTGATGCGATTGGCTCAAGTGCGTTCGAGGCCTGTTGCGGTTTAACCGCCACGACAATAA
>JASKDV010242078.1:0-14760 GCA_032466395.1 Aegires albopunctatus | reverse complement strand
ACAGGAAGAGGAAAGGTTTGCCTTTGGTTGATTTAACATAATGAGTTACTTTTTATTGCTTCTTTAGGTTTATGGTCACCAGAGCAAAAGTCTGTATCAAAGCATAAGGTTAGCAGTCGCATTACCTGCTGTAGCTGGACCAATGATGGTCAGTATTTGGCTTTAGGACTTTACAATGGTTTGGTCAGTATAAGGAATAAGGTAAGGACTTAGTAATGATAAATATGTCTATGTCAAAAAAATTATTAAGGATGGTGCAAAAGCTTGATTAATATCACTATTATTAATTGCAATATAAGCAACAAACAATTAGCAGAGGTCAATGGAAATTAAATAACACCCATACATTATGAAAATGTCAAGCTTTTCATTCTCTTTTCACTCAGATCCCTAAATTTTGGGTATTTTCACCATCTTCTAATGAATTAATGAAAAATATTATCTTTCTTCTACATTACATTCAATGATAAGTCTTCTTGAAGATCTAATTAGATTCTGTAATCTGAAATTTCTAACCTCTCTCAGGTTGCTGAACAGATTCTTATAGTCATGAAAGAAAGCAATATTTCGTTAATAATGACAATTATTTAAAGTTGATGCCGTTTAGACAACACTTTTAATTTAGTTTTTTTTTTTACGATAGGAATTCATGAAAAACACATAATTCCTTTTTTTTTTAATTCTATTTTTTATGATTTCCAGGCAGGCGAGGAGAAGGTCAAGATTGAGAGGCCTCAGGCTAATATAGCTCCAGTGTGGGCTGTGTCATGGAATCCAAGCAAGTAAGTAGTGCTGTTTGTTCTGATCCTAAACCATGAAGAGCTGAAATGCACATATCATGACAAGGGATCAAGCAGATAATTGATATGATTGCAAGATCTAAACCTATTGTGAAACTAAGATTTGATATGAGGTGCATTGTAAGTACTTCTCTAGAATTATACTGCTCTGCAAAGGCATACTAATGTACCAACAATTTCCTGAATAATATGATCACCGGTTTTCTTGAGTCAATGAACTCAGCGCTCTTGCTTACTAAAGCAGAAGAGCTTATGTCGAAGCGTATCTATCTGAAATTGATTATAAAATTTTTTTTTGTATTTAGTTTAACCAAAACAAAATGACATAACCAACTTTTATCCTGGCAGAGTGAAAAAACAGTCATGTCAGTTTGCCTTTTCATGGCAGCATAATCTTAAGAATAATTTACTCATTCATTGCGGAAAATTAGAACCCTAAAATGTCTCTAAAATTGAAACCATTTTAGCTTTTCTTTCTTATTATGTTGCTTAAAATTTTACTAAGATTAAATGCAAAGTTTCCTATCAGGCTCAAGACTTGCTATTACATTTCAGGGAAGAGCAGTTTGACATCCTAGCCATTGCTGACTGGGGTCAAAGACTTTCTTTTTATCAACTCTCAGGAAAGCAGGTATACCTTTTGTGAAGGATTGGTATCTCTTATTAGAGATAAAACTGAAATTGAATAGCAAATGATGATAATCTCCAAGACATAAATCATCAGGATTAATGCATTTGTTTTAAAATATAAAGTCTCAGTTTGGTATACTGTTCACTCTAATTTTCTTTGCTGTGTTTTCTTTTCTTCATACGGTACAGACATTAAGAAATTGCCACTTGAAGCGGGCCATTTGCATTCTTATTATTTGTCAACATTTTTTTTTAAAAAGCATTGATTGTTATCAAAACTCATTAATGTTATCTGTAATTATTTAAAGAAAAAAACTTATGCAAATAATTTGATACCTTTGAATGAAATGGACTCATCTCTGATTGCATTATTGTGTTATTGCTTTTGTTGCTATCCTGTGGCCAGCTTAACAGTAACTGAAGGCACTCTTGTCAGATATGCAGGACTACATTAAATACTCCCCAATGAGGCATGACATTTATAATCCTGAGATAATTAATCATGTTTAATTGAAAGGGTTTAATAATGGAAATTATATTGATACAATTTTTAAGAGGGCAACAAAAATTACCAAAGAAGATCAGAGATCATTCTATGATCTACTTGTCAAATTATGTCAGCAGAAAATTGAGAAAGTATAGAAAAAGGGCTACAAAAACTTGTTTTTATCTTCTTTTATTATAGAGAATCCCCGTCTTTCAAATTTTAACTTTATATTCCATTTTTAATTATTTATCTACTTTAGAATTCATAACTTTATATGATAAAGACTCACTGTCTTTCAATTTTTAATTTTATATTCCATTTATAACTATTGATCTACCATCTACTTTCTAATTTAAAACTTCATATGAACTTAACTAATGTTTGCAATCAAGGTGACAATTTTTAAGAAATGCATTTATCCTTTCAAATACTTGTATATATAATGTTTGCTGGTGCTGGAATGAATGTTGAAGAGAGACTGTATTGTATCGTATTCGCTCTGTATTGTATTGTATAAGCCCCGTCCCTAATAGAAGCCCCCCTCCCAAGCCACCGCCATTTTTCCCTATGCTATACACAAGATTGGAGAAAGCCTACAGTAATATTTTTTTAAAATGTAGGCCTATCGGTAAATCATTTTAACTAGATCTAGATCTAGTTAAAGCTAACGGGATACAATGATTGCTAACTACACACTATGCACCCGTACACAGGCATTTCTCACTCTTCTCTTGCCATGTCAACACGTCATCACAGTATTCACACACCTATTCACTACAACAATTAACAATAACAATTAATAATGAATACACTGGCAAGACGAGTAGTATCCACTGACTGAGAGTGAAACCCGATACTTTTCACACCTGCACGTTCATTAAAAGTTTCCGTGAAGGCATGTTGTAGAGTATCAGGTTTCATTTTCAGTAAAAAAAAAAAAGGCGCTACATACCATGCGGGTAGTGTATGCCTATATTATTAACATTGTTATTGTCAGAGTCTGCAAACGCCATTGGTAGCCTACCGGCATCACAGCCTTAAAAAACACAAAAAAACTGTGCCGTGTCCTATTTCTCTTTGTCTCCGTCTAAGTTGCATCAGGTCTATTAATAGAACCCACTTCAATTGGGGGCAACCATGCTCTATGAAGTTCCATGAATCCTCTATCTAAACTGTCATTTTTTATACCCTATTACAGAGTTATTGAAACCCTAATTTTCTTTCAGATTGGCAAAGACCGTACACTAGGCTATGATCCTTGCAGTCTCAGCTGGTTCAGCAAAGGCGAGTATGTTGTTGTCGGGGGTGCAAATAAACAATGTTGTTTGCACACCAAGGAGGGAGTGAAGCTTGGAACTGTTGGTGATCAGAATGGATGGGTCTGGAGTTGTGCTGTTAAACCAGATTCTAATTATGTGGTTAGTAAAAATAAAAGATGTGTAAATATAGGCATGAGAGGCTCAAAACTTTGAGTTGTCTCTGAAATATGTAATTTTTTGTATATTTTAAATTTCCTCATTAACTTAACCCTTAAAGGGCTGCGCTGCTCATAATTTCCACCCTTAGAGGCCTGATGTAAGGGGCAAAACTCATATTTACTAACTAACATATTTCACAAAATTTAACATAACTTTGTAACAAAACAAGTTACAGACATGATTTAAATACCAAAAAAATAGACAAATAAATGCACTTTCAGATGGTATAGACACAACAGACATGAAAAAATTATGGGATGCTGAAAAAAAATGCCAAACTCAAATTATTTTTTTTAAAATACAAAATTTGTTATTTGCCCACCCCGCCTGGTCTTTTTCAATGAGGCCCCCCATTAGGACTCTAGATCTAGATCTAGCTGTTCCATCGTCGTCAGATAAATCTAGATCTCTATTATCTTCTCCATCAGTGTCCATTTCATCAACATTGTCATTATCAGGGCTTTATTTCAACCTCATCATCTTCGCGAATTGGAGATCTATTGACCAGTTGCGAGAGCAATTTGAATGCCATTTTCAAAAAATCATAACAAGACAAAGAATGCTTCGATTGTCAAACGGAGAACGGGGAAAAAAGTAGAACTCTTCTACTTATAGAAATGGCAGATGTTGACTGCATGAAGGAACTGATTCTACTTATAATTATACCGGGCTCAATTACTAGCGGGCGACAATGGGTGATCCCGCACAATACAGCATTGGGCGATAGCGGGCGATAAGGCTGCTTATGGGTTAACAGAATGTCAGCATTTTTAACATACCCGCATTTGTAGAAAATCTCATGCTCATAATGTGAGTGTCAAGTTTGTTGTTAAATATTGAAAAGAATGGGAACACATCTTTTACAGAAGACTGTTTATGAAATTCCATAGAGATCAATCAATGAATCTAGCAATTATAAAGATTTACAATGTGGAGGTCAGGTAGTTCAGTTGGTAGAGCATCAAATTGCTAAACTGCAAGACCCGGGTTTAAATTCCCGGTCCTGGCAAGTTTTTCTCGTGGCTTCCCTGCTGACCCAGCAATGAATGGGTAGCTAGATCCCTTGGCAAAAGTAAGGTCAGCGTGGAAAGGAATGGCTTTCAAAATAAGGACTGTACTGATTTCTTCTACACTCAGTAATGAGTATGGGAAATTTTACTTTTTACTTGTTACAATATTTGGAAATATCTTTATTGGTAAAGATCGGAGAAGAAAAGGCTTCAGGTGGCTTGGGGTTAGGAATAATTGAAGGCCTTTTCTACCCATGACATTCCTTTTGATGCTTTTATGTTGTATCTTCAATTCCTTTGACTATCCTGTGGAAAATGGTAATGAGATTATAGTAGATCAAAGATAAAGTTGTGCTTTTGAAGATCAAACTGGGGAATTTCCTGAAACACTCAAATGTAGAGGCTCCTTTGATTATTCATATATATCCATTGTATTCGTTTAATTCTGTCATGCTCCTTTCTGCTTCTTACCAAAATTAAGGCTGTTGGAAGTGATGATGGGACAGTTGCTGTGTACCAATTGATGTTTAGTACAGTGCATGGCCTATACAAGGATCGCTATGCTTACAGAGATAACATGACTGATGTTATCATTCAGCATCTCATCACAGAGCAGAAGGGTCAGGGAATTGTTGCTCATTTTATTGTTACATCATACTTTTTTTCATGCATTTATATTAATAATACAATGTTCAAAGCACATGATGTTATTGTTGGACAGATCCATTTAGTTTTTACTATATAAGCTGTTGTATATCGGAACTTTCTTCTTATACTATTCCCTTAGACTTACTGGCATATTACGTTTGATGCATTAATAAATTTCATTGTCATTGACTCGCCTAACCTTCAAAGTTTTAAGCAGTATAATTTCAAATGAGTGATAATATTTGTAGAAATGTTAATAGAGTTAATTGGAATGTTTAAACCATGTTCGTTACAATTTTGTCCTCTCATGTTGCATTCTATAAAGTTTTCATATTGCCAGCATTAATTTATTAAAAGATCAATCAATATTTCTCTAACTTTTCAGTCAGAATCAAGTGCAGAGATCTGGTGAAGAAAATTGCTATATATAGAAATAGACTTGCTGTGAGTTTTTATTAATTTAAATTATATTCCATTGTAATTCTCACTTGCTCGTGGGTTAAAGATTTTCCATGTGAATTCAATTTGTATTGAAAAGGCTTAGACATTCTGTTGTGAAAGTAAAGAGGTTTCATTAGTTTAAGGATTCACCATTCCCCTCATTGAGGAAGTTTGCTAACACCATTCTTTTACACTTCTAGTTCAAACTGAATCATGCTAATTCAAAATCTCAAAACCTTTGTAACATTTCCACCCACGAAGTTAATCATCAAATTGTGAGTTTATAAGGTTCCTTTATACAACAATTACAAAGTTTTGAAGTATACTGACTTAAAGGGTATGATTTGCATATTTCCAGGTGCAACTTCCTGATCGCATCGTAGTATATGAATTATACTCAGATGATGCAGCAGATATGCACTACAGAGTCAAGGAAAAAATCAACAAGAAATTTGACTGCACTTTGTTAGTTGTTTGTGCACAGCACATCATCCTCTGTCAGGTAAGTTATGAAAAAACTGATTGCTGCAGGACTCTAATTCTAATCACTGCCTCTTCCTCATTTCTCATCAGACAAAAAGTCTAAACATACAAGGAGGAAGTTATTTATCCCCTTTATCCATATCAAAACTATCAGAGGTACCTTCGTTAAGAGTCTCCGTCGAGACTCACGATACCATGCAGGAAGTACATTCAAATATAGTAATAACATTCATCTGCCTTTCATGTTTACCTCGAGATGCCATCTCAACTCAGCTGTTATGGATTGTTTGACTGATTCTTAATAACTCAAGGAAATTCACCTTCATTTCCATGAAATTTGGTAACCAATGAAAAAAGTGGTGCAGCAACTGTTTGAGGCTGTTCCTATTGTGCTAGTGGTATTTACATAGGGGCAAAAAGCTAAAGTCGATCCCGTCTGGCCTCCCAGAAACATCCTTGGTGAGATTTTTTTTTTTGGTTTTTTCCTTTGTCAGAAAAACATGCTGTAGAAGAGAAGAAATTCTCTTCTAATGATATCCTTAGCAGTGATTGATTACTTTTACCTTCATTTATTATTTTTTTCACCCAAACAGGAGAAGAGGTTACAGTGTCTTTCTTTCTCAGGTGTGAGAGAAAGGGAATGGGTGATGGATTCTATCATCCGTTACATCAAGGTGATTGGAGGGCCATCTGGCAAAGAAGGCTTGTTGGTTGGCCTCAGAGATGGACAGGTATGTGTATGATATTTTGGTAATTAAAATCACACTCACTACTTTGCAGCAACCTTAGTTATCCCTACATAACCATCCGCAGTGTCTCAAAGGACTGCCAAGGCCTCGCTAGGAATAGAGCAAAGTTGCGCTTACCAATTCCAACACTAAACAACACCACTTGTGGACCTCAACTGTTAACAAATCTGTAGACACACAAAATGGCATTAATTGCTAAAGAGACACTTATTCTGCAGTAGGACTGGAAGATGATAGTTTTGATGCATCCCATGATTGTGAAATGTATATCATTAGTAAAAATGTCAACCCTTTTTAGTCTAAACAAATTTGTTTTTTGTTTGTTTGTTATAAGTATGAGAGGATTCTTCCCTCTTTGGTGATTGAAGGTCATTGTGTGCTTTAAATGCAATAGGGAAAAGCCTACATGCTTTGCTTTAGCAAAATTGTTATGCTCAGTTTGAATTTAAGCATTTTTACTGATATGAAATGGTATAGGGTAATGAGAACATGCAACCACAGTTTCAAATATTGCAAAGTCTGTCAAACATATTACAAGGTGAGTGAGGGGATAGACATTGGAGAATGTGAGATGATAAATGTTAAGTATAAGTTGAAAGAATTGAGATAATAATTTGGGTGGAAATAAAATATCAAGAAAAAAATTAAAATGTTATGGAACCTTCTTTTAGGAAAGAATGTAATAATTTAAAGAAAAATAAAAAAAATATATATTTTTTTAATTTGTGTATAATCCTTTGGCAATTTTTTCATTAAGTTTCAGGATCATTTCTTTGAGGACAAAGAGTGAAAAGAATTCTTCTTTCGTTCCTCAGATTCACTAATACAAGTAATATTTCTGTTGATGTTTAATTCAATTGCTACATGTGATAAAAAATATGCAATGAATATTAAACAGAACATCACTTTTTCTGACAGATTCTGAAAATTTTTGTCAACAATGCCTTTCCAATCTTGCTTTTGAAACAAAGCACATCTGTCAGATGTCTGGATTTAAGTTCATCTAGAAATAAACTGGCTGTGGTAGATGAGCAAGGCACATGTTTAGTTTATGATCTTACTACCAAGGAATTACTGTTTCAGGTAAATAATGTACCAGTAGATGATGATATTGGTTGTATTTGGTCACCTGCGTGTTCAAGCCAGGTGTCATCATCCTCTGGTCTTTATTATCTATGCTACATGCTTAATGTTCATTGTTGTAATTGATATTGATTTACATTTTTTTTAAATGATATAATATTTTTTTGAATTATTCTACCTTTCATCCCTTTTTCATGCAGCTAAAAGATTAGATTATAATTAATGATTTATGAATCATCCTTTGGTGATAAGATGCATCCCTGTCATAATCCTTTCTCTATTGAGAAAGGTTTGCAGTTGTCATTGATCAATCTTATTGTAGCCTGTTCTTCCATGCATCAGATGGATTGGAAAACCCATATCTGTTCAGTCAGTACACAAAGCAAGTCATGAGAGAATCAAACATAGAAAATCTTGTCATCAGTGGAGTCTCAACATCACCCACCTCATATTAGCTGACAATATAGTGCTCATTTCAAACAATCTTATCAACATGAAAAGTAAAGATTAAAAAGCGTTCTTATATAGCGCGTTCCCATTAAATGTGCTTAATGCGCTTTACAGAGTTTCCCTGGCAAGTCATTGCAATCTAAAAAATTTCTCAACTCCCCGGGGGGCATGCAGAGGTGCGACCCAATGAAAGCCGCTTCACTCTAACATACTGACAAGATCTTTCTCTACTTATAGTCAGGTACCCATTTTACTTCTGGGTACGGTGAGGAAATGAATGTAAAGAGTCTTTCCTAAGAACTCAACATCACACTCATCCGGGATTCCAACCTGGGACCTCTCGATCACCAGCCCAAATGTCTACCACTATAACAAGATGCCACACTAAAAAGTATTCTCGCAAAATTCAGCGAAGCAGGAAGAAAGGCAGCTTTACACCTGAATGCCAATAAAACAAAAGTTATGGCAGTCAGAAATAACATCAATACAAAAAATTTCCATTAACAACACTAAACAAGAGCATATAAAAGAATTCAAATATCTAGGATCCATCGAAACAAACACAGCCAGTTGCACACAAGACAAGAACAAGAATTGCTATGACAAAACAGAGAATAGTACAACTGAACAACATAAAAAAAGATTGGGAAGTAACAAAAAGCCTCAAAACAAAATGGTAATGAAACCCGAACCATCAAAAATAATAATTAAAACTGACTAACTGCAGCAGAAATGTGGTAATTTATCAACTGCTCCTACGAACAAGCTGTATAGATGAAAGAACAAATAAAAGCATTTTGGAAGAATTAAACTTAGATTTATAAGTAGTATCAACTGTCAACAAACGAAAGCTAGGATTTTTAGGGCACAAGCAGTGAGAAATAAAAATTGTTCTCTTATGAAAACAGTGATGCAGGAAAAATGAAGAGTAAGAGAAAAAAATGGTAGACCTTCAGTCTGGTACACGAACAATGTGAAGAAAACAAATATAGCAGACTCCACCAAACTGCCGAAGGCAGGGAACAATGGCAAGAAATTATCAAGTCATTAACGTTGTCAGCTACCGTCTCAAGAGATGATGCTGACAGATAACAGGTGTGGTAAAGTAATCCCTCTCATCCCTCTTTCATGTACCAAAAAATTAGAGGACAATTTATGATTTATGAATCATGATCCCTTTCATCTCTCTTTCATGCAACAAATATAAGATGATAATTTATGATTTATGAATACCGGTATATCATTACCCTTTCATTCTTCTTTTATGCACCAAAGGATCAAAAGGTAATTTATTTCCTCTATAATTAACTTCCTCTCTTGCAGACCTTATAATTAACAAGAAAATTTAATTGTTGTCTCCTTCAGGAACGCAATGCCAACAGTGTTGCCTGGAACACCCAGTATGAAGACATGCTCTGTTTCTCGGGCAATGGAATGCTGAACATTAAAGCTAGTAATTTTCCTGTACATCAACAGAAGCTACAGGTCTGCACAAAATTTATAGTTTTATCTTCTTTATTGATTTATGTTCAAGCTATGATTTACATTATGAAATGATCTTATATACGACTTCAAAAGGCAGCTTTATCTGATTCATATCAAATGTAGCTCTCCAAGAATTTCGTTGAAATAACTTATCTGTAATGTTTGTGCCATTGCAGATGAAATAATATCACAATCTTTTAAGTATTGTTCATGTGAAAGAATGCCAAATGTAATTTGAAATTCTTGAATATTACCTGTCAAATTTTGTTAAAAAATTAAAATTTATATTTTTATATTTCAATAGGGATTTGTGGTTGGGTTCAGTGGATCCAAAATTTTCTGCCTTCATGTCTATGCTATGTCATCAGTTGATGTCCCACAGTCTGCTCCCATGTACCAATATTTAGAGAAAAAAATGTTCAAGTAAGATTCCAGTTTAACTCATATTATATATATATATATTACATTGACTGTTGTTTTTGTTGTAATCATCCTTTGATATTTTTCTCCTCTACTCCTCCTTCTCTTCCTCATCCTCCTCCTCTTCCTTCTTCTTCCTCATCCTCATCCTCCTCCTCCTTCTTCTTCTTCTTCTTCCTCATCCTCCTCCTCCTCCTTCTTCTTCTTCTTTTCCTGGATACTGTTGGTCTAAAATGCTATTCCTTCCCTTGCAAGGGCAAGAGATTGGTGGCATAGTGACATGAATTCCAGCAATTGAATTTGACATTTTTTTATTTTTATAAAGCTGTGCAAATATTTTATGAAGACAATTCTTCACAAGATGGGATGAATTGGGACTGCCTTTGCTCCCTCAAAATGAAATATGTGGAAACAATGAAGATCAACAAAGAAAATTATTTCCTTGAAAAAAAACAAAAAAAACAAACTGGATGCAAAGATGCAGAAGTTTATGTCATTCAAAAATCTGGAAACTATTTTACTTTCCATGTTAAATCTTTCTATCTGAATCCAATACGCAGCTATTCAGATGCATCAAAAATATCATAAACAGAAAATTTAATGACCTATGCAATTAGCGTACTTAGATTTTAGTTATGTCATCTAACAGAAAAAAAACCTGTATTATTGATTATTTCATTGGTTCATCAGGATATAGCTACACCTGAATAATCATGATGTTGTATTATGAAGAGAGAATTTGTGTGTAGGAGTATGTCTGCAAGTGCTTGTGTGAATGTGATTGTCTTCATGTTTGTATGCTTTTGTGAAAATGGTAATGGTGGGGGGAAGAGGGAGGATAATGGTGGTTAGTGGCCAGGATAGGGCATGTGGTGGGATGAGCTTTCAGGCATCTTTCACCTTTTGTTCACATGTTCCGCAAGTTTACCATGTTCCGCAACCTATGTATTAAATTCAATTCCAAATACTTTATTTTAGATAGTCGAGTTAAGGCAGGGCATACTAAAATTCAATTCACATCTGTGTAAAAGGTATAACAACATGAAGGATATAATTTCTGTAAAAGAAATTAGTCATCAGGAATTATAGTTTTTCTTCCTTCCATACAATCATTAATACTCTTCTTGCATTGTGGACAGAGATGCCTACAAAGTGGCTTGTCTTGGGGTCACTGATGGTGACTGGGAGGCCTTGGCCCATGATGCCCTCGAGGGACTGGACTTTGATGTAGCCAAGAAGGCTTTCATTCGCATCAGGGATTTGCGCTATCTTGAGCTGATCCATGTTATTGAGGTATTTACGTTTTGTTTGATTTTAATTTTACATTGTATGCATCTAGATGTCATAAAAGCTTTTTAAAGTGAAATGAAAACAAATTGATCTCAGGATTCACACAGGTCCTTAAAAGTCCTTAAATTTTGTCGAAACAAAACTAAGGCCTTAAAAGGTCATTCATTTATATGATGGGGGCTTCTGGTCCTAAAAGTCCTTAAATTTGACAATCGTTACCTAAAGGCATGAAAACATTAATCCACAAAGCATGAGGTAATTTGTTTTAAATTAAACCATGAACACTTTTTGATGGCATGAGTCCAACTGTAAAATTCAAGGTGGGACTGCAAAATTTAGAAAGTACGATCAAGCTTCCAATACTTATAAAAGTGTGTATGTAACTGCTAGGACTGAAACTCAAGTGAAGAAGAAAATCATAATAGTTTGGCTTTAGACAATGGCCTAAAGTTTAGGCTAAAGTACTCATTTCACCCTTGGTTCTTAAGAAGGCCCTTAAAAAGTCCTTAATTTTGATTTTTAAATATGTGTGTTAACCCTGTGATCTATAAGAAACAAAGTCTTATACTTTTTCCAGTTTAATTATCAATTGTATTGATTTTTATATAATCCTTCTTAGCAATCAAATTTATTTGAGGCTAGCTAATTCATTGAAAATATTTAGCAAAATTAATCTTCTTTGTAATTCTTTTTTTGTCCCTTTTTATCTTTTTTTCTTTTTGCTTAATAAAGACTCAGGTACCCTAAAATATTTTCTACTTCATAGGAACGAAAGCGCAGGGGAGAGCAAGACAATATGGTATTCCTTGGAGATGTTTATGCATATCAGACAAAGTTTCATGAAGCATCTAAGCTGTATAAGAAATCCAATCAGGAGCAAAAAGCCCTCAACATGTACACTGATCTCCGCATGTTTGATTATGCGAAGGTATACCAAAAGACGGATAAAATGTTGATTGCCTTAAACATTAAAGCTCACAAGTTTGGGCTGATATTCTTTCTTTTTTTTTAAATTACTTAAATTTATATCCCTTTGATCTTCTAGGACCTTGGAAATTTGATTCATTCTTTTCAGGTAATGTAAAAAAAAAATTAATAAAGAGTGATTTTCACACATTTTGAAAATGATCATTATCACTTTTCAGGATTTAACACAATTGAATGATTTTGTGCTTATAGGAATTCCTTGGCGCAGGGGACAATCAGGACAAGAAGTTATTAATTAGCAAACAAGCTGATTGGGCTAAAAGTAGCAATGAGCCAAAGGCTGCAGCTGAAATGTACATATCTGCAGGAGAATATCTGAAAGCTGTTGACATCATTGGTGACCATGCTTGGCCAGATATGTGAGCAAACTATCAATATCAATTTATAGCATTCTGTTCTTTTATTTTTATTATCTTGTGGATGATTTTTTAAATATATTTGAAATGCTAAAAATAAAATTTGAATCTCAAATTTGTGCGCTATAAACAGCAGTTTTGAATAAGGATGTAGGTGATTTTAATCTATGGTATTCATCAATGCCATTTTTTTATTTTGGCTAATTGAATTGTTTAACTTATTTTTATCGCTAAAATTTGTATAAATAAATAAAGGTTTTTGATTTTCTTATTTCAATTTTTTGCATGAAATTGTGTTTTGAAATGGGAATGTCAATGTTTTTATTGATTGTGATATGCATATTGTTTTTCTTGTTGTAGACCTTTATTCCTTCTAACCCAAGGGCAATTATTCAAAATATTGGATTTGAACTTTTCTGTGGTGTCCATTTATAAATATTTTACAACAAGCAATTTTCAAAAGAACAATTATTTTTTTTCTGTTACATATGTTTTAGATTTTTAATTTTTTTTTTTTCATTCTTCTCATACAAATTACAGGTTGATTGATCTGGCACGGAAAATGGACAAAGCAGACAGAGAGGCCTTGAGCCGTAGTGCTCAGTACCTAGCTAAGATGGGAGAATATGGCTATGCAGCTGAAGTTTATAGCAAAATGGGGGACCAAAAAGCATTGATTGCCATGCGAGTGGAGGCCAAACACTGGGAAGATGTAAATATTTTTATTCTTATTTTCAAAATTTTTTTTTTTTTCTGTAATCTCAGATTATAATTAATATAGTTTTCGTGCTTCTGGTGATTTATAGGACAGAAGCTCTGATAAATGCAGACATGTACCAACTTGATTACATGTTTTTGTGCTCCAAAAAATTTCATTTATCTTTTAATAAGATTACTTGATAATTTTTCTTTTCTTAGGCCTTTGCTTTGGTGGATAAACATCCAGAGTATAAAACGGACGTCTTTGTTCCATACGCCCAATGGCTAGCTGAGAAAGACAGGTTTGAGGAGGCTCAGCAAGGTGGGTTTATAAGGAGGGCAAAGTATTAATATATCTTTATAAAGAGTGTTATGGGTTACAAAAGTAATACATTAGTTTTTACGAGAGTGCCCTCTGGCTGAATGCTCGTTTTGCCTAAGTGCCAGCTTTTCCACCGAAACAGAATTTTTTCTATCAATTTCACCACTTTAAGTGCCCTCCCACTAAAAAGCTCTTGTGCCCGCTATTTCTGCATTGTGTCACTTTAAAACAGTAGCAAATGTCAACCAACACTTGATGATTTATCAGTGATCACTTTCTAAGGCTAGCAAACGCGCCTTATCTCTTAAATATGTGGTAAATCTCACCCCCTTGTTACTATCAGCAAGGTGAGAAATCCCTGCGTGCCCACGCACTGATGACAGGTTGACTCTGAAATGATGGACTTGTGAAACTTTAACAATCAGCCAATCAAATTCACCGAAGTAGCCAAGGAGGTGGGGCAATGATCTGGACTTACGCAGGCATGTTCAACGACCCAAGCCGGTTCAGAAGACATCATGTCCAATTATACCGATGTACATTTAACAGTGCAATTAAATCTCACCTGGCGCCACAAAATGATTATCTATCTGGCAGTAGACCAAGGGGATTTTGATCTTTTCAATAAGGGCTGCGTGCGGTGTAATTGTAAGAGGATTTCAAAATTAGCGAAATTTTTATGAAATGCACACAATTCTAACCTGTGGCCATCAATAATTCGAAATGATTTCTAAAACGGTTTTCAGGTTAAAAACGAATTTTGAAATAATAGAAGAAGCCGACAATTTTGTTGGAAAACCCAAAACATTACATGTGTACTTATAATGCAACTAATAATTGATCTTTTGCTCTTCAACCCTTCCCCTTCTCTCTCTTTCTCTCTTTCTCTCTCTCTCTCTCTCTCTCTCTCTCTCTCTCTCTCTCTCTCTCTCTCTCTCTCTC
>JASKDV010242077.1:0-27544 GCA_032466395.1 Aegires albopunctatus | reverse complement strand
GACTAGTCGCAGGCTTTTTGAGATTTTACAGGTTGTCTGCAGGCTTTTTGACATTTTTCACTTGCATCCATGCTCTAAACATTGTACCATCAATAATAGCTATTCATTCCCCTTTCCTTCATACAGAAAATCTCCAAAATTTGTAAAATTGAATTTAGAATAAACACTCAGGTTATGACATGTATAAGTTAATGTCTATTTTTAAATTCAAATGAGTGTGACATGATTTGCATGGTTAGAGAGTAAGGCAAAAATCCAAATTTTTCATTATCTCTTATCCGATAATTTTTGTCATAATTGAGTGGAAGGTCTTCTTGTGTTTTTCTTGTTTATATTCAATTATTGATTTCGCGGCAACCTCAGCAGGAAGGCCATTCCAGTCGCTGATTGTTCTGGGGAAGAACGACTCTTGTCTTTACCAGGTAGCTGGTATGCTGCAAGGTGTGACCTTCGGGTCCCTCTAGAATCAGAGGGGTTCTGTGGGGGTTTGTGGCTGGTGTTGATGACCAGGCTGCCGGTGTGGTATTCATTATTTATACAAATTTACCAGTCTTGCCTTCCTCCTTTGCTCTGTGAATGGGGACCAATCAAGGGTCTCCAATATGTCTTTTACACTGGATGTTTTCCTGTGCCGGTGGGTGACCCAGCGAGCAGCACGATGTTGGACAGTTTCCAGTTTCTTGATTGCTTTATTTAGTGTTTATTTGAGAGATATTATTTTGATGCATAAATGAAAATACCCTGTATGTGTTATGCAATCTTCTGAAAATATTTTGTCAAATCTATTTAGTCTGAGATCAAGGATTTGAAAGAGCAGCTCAACATGTTTGAATCAGCATCTGCACTAGGAGCTGTCACTAATGCAGCAGGGGCTTCTACTCATGGTGGTCCAAATCTGGATGACTCTATGACTGATCTTGGCATAAAAAAGACCTTGGACTATGGAACTCCTCATTCCACATCAAAGTAAAAATTTTTTTATTAAATTCATACCTGCAACAAAAATATAAATTATGTTGAATTCTTTTTTTTTCATTTTTATTAATGGAAGAAATTGTTTTTGGTTTTGGTGTTTTATGAAAGGGACAGACATTTCAGCAGAAGTGGTGGAAGAGAAACAGAGGCAGACCAAAACAAAGAACAGGCCTTTTAGGAATGTATAAAAGAAAGATGTGTTAAATATGAAGGAAGAGAGAGAGAGAGAGCGGAGAAAAAAAAAGGGGGGGGGGGGGAGACGGAGAGAGAGACAGACAGACAGAGAGGGTTATTTTCTTTGAGATGAACCTGAAATGGTGATCAACCTAAGAATCATTTTGTATTTTTATCATGATTTTGTATTCTGTCATATTTTCAGTGTTGAAGGAACTTCATCTTCTGATGACCTTATCTCTTCATTGAGAAATGAATTGGAGAGATGCCTCAGAAGCAATAAACAAAAGAGACAGGAAATTGCAGAGAAGAAAGAAGAACTCGGCTCATTTAAACGTGAACTTCAAACGACCAAAGACAGGCTACAGGACTTCGAAAACACCTGTGCAAATCAAAAGGTATTAATATTTATATACAATTATTGATGAGGACAAGAGGATGAACGTTTATCTATGTTAATCAACAATGTTTACATGAACAACAAAAATATTTTCTTCTATCAATTTTTTTAACATTGCGGTCCGAGTGGAAGATATTTGGGCCATTAATGTAAAAATTCATAGGTTCAAATAATCAGCAGGTCATGTTGTTGAATCCTTGATAATAGCTTGACACACATTTTTATTACTGTACCTGGGTGTAGAATGAGTTCCTGATTTTAGATGCAGTTAGATCTTGTCAGTATGATAGAGTAAAATGTCTTTTATAAGAAGTGCCTCTGTTATTCTCCAGTAGGCATTGATAAAGATTCTGTAATGGGAATGCCTGCCAGGAAACCCATGCAAAACTTATAGTTTTAGTGGATATGCGATAGAAGTGCTCTGCATTATATTTATTTTTGTATCTTTAATACGTTATTTTTTCTATCTTTAACTTTAATTCTCTGGCAATACACATATTATGTAAGGCACTCTCCTTAAAATGATTTTGTCTTTATTTTTATATTTTTAGCTTTATTTTCTCCCTTAGTGGGGTATGGCAAATAGTGCTCAGAAACCATATTGTAATTCTAAAACTCTTCAGTTTAAATAGTTTCACAAAAAGTTTATGGCTTTAGTCTTGAAACAACCTTTAAAAATTGTTCTAACGGATGCCGCTTGGTGGCGGTAAAAACCAAAAACAAATTTCCCTTCTGGGATGAATAAGTGGAATTTTATTTTTTATTTTATTTTATTTTATTTTCAAAATATTGTTGTATTCATTTCCTTCAGAGTCGCCTTGATGAGCTGGATCTTTTGATGTCTTCTGAAGACAACATAGGAATTATAGAAGCCAAGTTCAAGAGAGATATAGAAAATTTAAAAAGAGAGAGAACACTTCTATTGGAAGATTTGGAGGTATATATTGAGATTTAATGTTAATTGTTGATACCTAGTCTTTCTTTTTATTTATGTATGTGTAATCACCTTTGTGAAAATGTATATTCTTTAGAAAGCTTAAGCTTTTTTTTGTAAATTATTGCCAATGGTATAAGAGAATTCTTATTTCATATCATTTATTCATTATTATTTTTTAATCATTTTTTTTCCCAACTTAAATAGAACTAGCAAATTTTGCAATTGAAATTTCCAATCTAGATCTAGATATCTTTTTTTCTTTTTTTTTCTCTTTTTTTTTTTTTGTGGTTGTTAACATAACAAAATAATATTTTCAGAAAAAAATATATTTTCATTTGTTGATTGATACATAGGACCACAAGAAGAGATTAGAAGAACTTGGAGCAAGTGAAGCTAAGATAGCAGAAATAAATGCTGAGCTCAGCCAACAGATTGCTCAAATGGTCAAAGACTTTGATGCCGACAAGTGTGGAGCCCTTGAAAGGTCTCAGAGAACGCTAGAAGAAGTGCATAGGATAACAATTGAAAATCTTCGATCGGAGCTGGAGTCACGTTATGAATCAGAAAAGACTATGCTGGCAACTACTCAAAAAAATGAGATAGAGAATCTCAGGTTAGATAAATCCTATAAATCCTGATATTATCAATCAAAACCTTGTTTTTTCCCAAGCACAGGGACAGAGAGAGTTGTAGAAGAAAGGTCTAGGAGAGTGCCTTTAGCATGTTACAGAATATGAGTATTGAGATTTTAAGTCACATCCAGGACTAGATTGTTGTCAAGTTTTTACTTCCAGTCTGTACAAATTTCAACTGGTTAGGGTGTTGGTATATATGTTTAGTGTCTCTAGATTTTATCTCCAGAATCCTATTCATTAAAAATATAGATACGATTATTCACTTCGTTAAAAAAAATGTGTCTGTATTTGGTGAAATTTGTAGAATATTTTGCAGTGCATCATGTTATTAATTTGAGACAAAAAATATAGTTAAATAGGGTTATATGTTAAACATAAGATATGTGTCCTAATGTAAGAACATTTATTTATGGTTAGTGGTTATAAGCAAGCATTTTGGAATGGGACATTTCTTTTCATTTTTGTTTTTCCTCTCAGTCAACTTATGGTAGGAATGTTTACCTTTGATTCTGTGTTTTTTATCCAAAAACAGAAAACAGTTAACTGCCTCAGAGGAGGAGATTGATACGGTAAAAAAGCTTTATGTTGAAACATGTGAAAAAAGGGCTGAAGAAGAACATGTGGTGAGGGAGAAGATACAGAAAGATTTAAATAATGAAGTAAGTTGAATGGTTGCATAGCTTTGTCTGAGATAATGTCAAATTAGTGCATTAGAATATACTGAGAAAAGAGAATACTTTTTATCAATAGGAATCTTTTTAAGATTCGTTACTACACAACCTTACCTTTAGGAGGATAGTCTGTCATCAGCTGATCTTGAAGGAGTGCCTCATTTTAAAATTCATGTGCATCGAGCACTGTCTATATTTATTTCATTACTTTTGTTCAGGGTTTATATATTACTCATTAGTTTATTGGTAACTTTTAGATAATGTTCATTATACAAGTGAAATCCCTGGAGTAATTTATTTAGACAGATTTAGAGAAGCAAGGTGGCAGGATATGAATATTTTTGATTGAGGTTGAAACCTCTAATCTATATGATATATCTTTATCAACACAATATACTTACTGAAGAAATATTGTGTTCTCATAGCAGTTCTTATGGTTATCACCATTGATGAAATATTCCATCTTTTTCTTCTGAATACTCAAATTCGCGTGTGTGAATCAGGCTACATATCTTAGAAGGGTTTAATGTCTTTTGAATTGTCAATGTCCTCTATTGAAGGAGATGATTATTTAAACAAATGTCATTTCTTACATATTATTCTTAAGATTTGAATCTAGTGTCAGCATTATTCTTTTGTTTGTTTTCTTATTTATTGTTTATTTCAAAGATCAAAGACATGGAGAGACAACTGGAAAAACAGCTGCTTGCTAAAGATGAATTTGAGACAGGTGACATTGAATAATGTGTTTTGTTTTTGTTTCTTTTGCTAATCATAAGTGAAAAGCACACAGATGGACATAGTGAATATTTATAACTGTCTCTCTTCTACATCAACACATACAATGTTGATATAGATAGATCTATGAATTCATCACAAACATAATAAATATATTTCTTGTAATGTATGAATTGGACATATGATGTATCAATGTTTTCTTTTCTTTTTCACAGAAAGAAAAAGCTGGGATGAAAAGAAGAAACAGTATGAGATTGAAATTAATAATCTTGAAACCAAAATGAATGAAATGAAAATTGGTCATGAGAAAATAACAGAGAACCTTCATCACTTAATTAGTAATCAAACTGAAGAAGTTGATTCAGAATGGAAAATTAAATTTCACACTGTTTCAGAAACATTGAAGGAAGTGCGGAATGAACAGGAGAATATTCTCAAGGAAAAGTATCTGTTATGTGAGGAAATTGAAATGTTAACAATTACCAATAAAGAAGTTCAATATAAGCTAGATTTGCAAGAGAACAACTGTAATAGAGGATTTGTTGATTTTGCTATGCAAACATCCTTTGAGACGAGTGAAAAACAAGATTTAGATTGTCCAAAATTAGAAGAAGACATTCATGATTCACAGACTTCTCTGTCGAGCTTGAAACTTGAATTGGAAACATTAAAAGGTCAATATTCTTCAGAAATTGCAGCTATCAAAAATGAACATAGAAAAGAATTTGAAAATGCAGCAAGAAAGAGGGAAGAGAAATTTCAAACAGAGCTTCGTTACTTCTTGAAAGAAAAAGAGGAGAAAAGTAAAGAAAAGCTAGATATTGCCCTAAAAGAGCAGAGAGATAAATTGAGTGTGGAATTAAAAGAGGAGCTAAAAACACTTGAATTAGAGCATAAATTGGAATTGGAAAAAATGGAAGTGATAGTGAAAACAGCTAAAAAATCTCAGCTTATTCAGACTGAGAAAAGCGAGGAAGAAGGACTTGCTGCTAAAGAGAGAGAGTTATCCAAATTGAAGGAGGTGCTTAAAGGAGAAAGAGAATTGTTTGATAAGAAACTCAAAGAGGCAGAAAGGCAAAAAGAGAAAGATTTAAACAATTTGATAGCTAAGCATGAGCAAGAACTAATAATAATACAGAAAGAACTTGATGACAAAATAAGAGAATTTAAATGTCATACTGAGGAAAGCATTTACCAAATAAAGCAAAATGAAGGCAGAAGTCAAGAAATGACTGTAAACTCTGTTGAATTTCAGGATGCTATTGATAAAAGACTAGAAGATGAAAGAGTAAAATGGTTTGAAAAATCTCAAGCTTATATCCATGCTGAAATAAAAAAAGGCATACAAATTCACTCGGAAGAGCTAAAACACAAGTTTGAATCTGACATGATTTTATTGAGAAAGCAGAAGGAGAAAATGGGAATGGGGATGAAAGTAAAACAACTAAAGGATGTTGACGAAGAGAAGAGAGAAATGAAACTGATAGAAGTACGACAAGAATTAGAGAGGGAAGGGAATATTGAAGGAAGAGTCAAAATGAAAGTACAAGCTCAGGTGGAAAATATGAAGACTAAGTTTTTATCAGAGCTTAATTCAAGAGTTGCTAAAGAAAAGAGTAGACTAGAGCAGGATCTGAAGAATTGGAAAGAAAATGCAAAGAAGAGAATTGAAGAGGAGAAAGAGAGCTTTACTCTAAAACTGATAAGTGACATGGAGAAAAAATTGAATAATGAAAAGCAAGATATAATGCAGCAAAAGGAAGAAGAAATAAATAATATCCGACATGAATTAAAGAGAGAGATGAAAATGCAAATCCAGGCAGAAGGAAAAAAGAGTAAAGACACAAGAGAGAAAAAAGAATCTGAGTTTTATAATGAGGAAGTAAATGATCTCACAGACCGATTACAATCTGAAGTGACTGCACGAACAAAGGTGAGATTTATTCTGATCCTAAAATATTACAGTTTTTACAAATGACTTTAATTTTGATTTGTAAATCTTAACATCAGTGATCTGAGACTTTTGTATATATACTAAGATGAAATCCTAGCATTAAGTATTTGCATCTAGAAGAAATCTTGCCCTTTGCATCTTAACAATGAAGATCAAGATCAATTGGGCGATAAAGATTTATCTAAAGTAGTCCATTGATTTGTTTGCGCCCTCTTCGGTTTAAGTGTAATAGAAATCAGAAGTGATCCAACGTCAGCAATTTGTTGTTGATGAGGGGAAAAAATGTCAATAAAAAATTAGTTTCATCGCTGCTTTTCTATGATTGATTTCACACGTTAAATATGTCCTTTTCTCCAACGGTTGCTCCAAATCCTTTGTCTCAAACAAAACTGTACATTGTGCATTTAATAACTCTTGTGATGTTTCAAGTTAAAAAGGGTCCTAGATTTTCAAGTTTGGTCAGCACAATTTTTTGTTCTCATTTGTTAATAACTTTTAGGCATGTTCAGAAAGAGACCAAGCAGTCCACTTTTTGACCCAAAGGGAAACAGTGTTTAAAGAAGAGAAACAGAAACTACTCAATGGGTTACAGGAATGTAAAGACAGTCTCAAAGCAATGAAAGAGGAACATGTAGCCTTGGAGGACAAGTATTCCACGATGGAAAATAGATATAAAAATGACATGAGAGAGGCAAAGAAAAAGAAAGAAAATGTAAGTGTAGTAATAAGTATAATCACCTTATTTCTGTGAAAGAGGCAATGATTGTATTATATATAAAAATCACATTGGGGGGGGGATTTATAGGATTATCAATAATTGAATAATGTAATTTAGAGCTGTTATTATTTTCTTAACCTTTCTGAAGCTAGCTTTGTTCACAAGCCTGCAATGTCTCAGCGCACACATCACTGACGAGATCTAACGTCTCACGCGCTAGGTTTCCTGGCTGATCAGCTGAGATTTCTTATGATGGTGGTTTTATGGTGTGTTGTGTGAAGAAAATTTTGAAATACAGTCGAAGCCGGTTATACTGAAATCAGATATACTGAAATCCCAGTTAAACTGAAGCTTTAAAAAAAAAATCAGAATTTTTTACTATACAATAAAGATTTTTTGCCAGTTGAGAACAAAAATCGCAGAAATCCTCGGCCAAAAGTCAAAACGGACACCAGTCTCAAAGGAAACAATACAATAAAGAAAGACAGAAAGAAAAACAAAAAAATCAACAGCAAAAAACACTAATGCAGTGAATGGCAGTCAACTTGCAAAATGGTTTATGCAGTCTTCCTTTCCATTGATGTTGATATCACCCGAAATGCCATTAAAATTATAGCTTACTAAAATGCCTCTGTAGTCTACACAGCGATGTTGCGTCATTATCGGTTATACTGAAATTTTTAGAAATATTTTTGAGTTTCAGAATAAGCTGTATTTTAAGACGGCTTTATAATAATTAACTTCAGAGTTTACGTAATTATAATTTCAAGTCTAGCTGTAATGGAGTGTAATAAAAAACATATTTAGGCTTAAAGGCAAAGGAACAAAGGAAGGCAGCGGAGGGAATAAATCAATATTCATTTACACACATATCCATGACATGATAATTGACAACGGGCAGTTTATGCACAACATGTGTAGTGGTCAAACTTGAAGTTAGGGCACGACAGTTTCTAGTCTCAAGCACACAGAGGAAGAGGAATGACGAAACTACCACTCTTTTGACACCCTCTCTCCTCCCATTACTCAACTTACTGATGCAGCACTAATGTCAGAAAGTCTATTTTAATTGGTCAATTCAAATTGTTCCATCTGATTAAAAAGCAAACAGAATCTTATTAGGCCCTCTCTACCATAGCACATGGCTAGCACATGGCCCACGAAGACCAGTCTATATTATTGTATGCTGCCCACCCCTACAAGTCAAAACTGGATTCTTCCAACAATTTTTTTGTTCATTACCCTTCTCTATAATCATATTTATAACCTAGGTAACCTGGTATGTCATTATTATACAAAATAAACACTTTAGAGACAACTATTGTGCTATTTTGACACCCCACCATTGTCTCAAAATTGTAAACAAAGGCTGTCACACTCACATTTTTCAAAATAGGCTCATCCAATGTTCAAATTGTATGCAAAGTTGTAATTTGGTGTCATTTGATTGGTTGACCTTTTAGAAACTAGTTAGACCAGGTTATAGGGGAGAGGGTTGCCTCCTGAGGCAATAATAAGGCAAAATAGAGGACCTCTTTGAGTCAAAACGCATCCCCAGTTTTTACCGCCTTGGAGTTTGCTACACGAGAACGGGTTTTACCTTTCATCATGCCTAACGTTAATTTTATCAACCCTGGCATTTACTGGGCTGCGTGCTTTATGAGTTAATTATCTAGGGGAAAAAAATATATATCTTCAACAATAAAAATGTCATTATATTGTTATTGTTATTATTATCATTATCATCATCATCATCATCATCATCATCATCATCATCATCATCATCATCATCATCATCATCATCATCATCATCATCATCAATAGCTGCACATGTATTTAGTCCAACTAAAGCAAAAAATAATTGTACAAATTCATGAAAATTGTTTAACTTAATGCAGTCACCTGTTATTTAATGCCAAATTTCTATTTTGATTGGTGTAAATAAAGTTTATTTGTGTTTGATGTTTTAAATTTTATCTTTTCAATTTTTGCCTATCTGATTTCTTCCTATAAGAATTCTATTGACATGTACTAGTTATTTCTGCTTGTAGGCACTCTCACAGCTAAGCTCAAAATTTGATGCAGAGAAAGAGAACCTGTTGGAGTCTTTTAAATCTCGGATTATTGTCATGAAAGAGGAATTTAACAAAGAATTGGAAATTGTGCGACATGAATGTGAAATGGAAAAGGCATCTGCATTGTATGAAGTACGAAGCCATGCAGAGAGGGCATTAACCATTTCTCCCATGCAGGTAACTAAATTTTATTCTAATTTAAAATGTTCTTATCATATTTGACATAATAATTTTACCATTTTATCCCATTTCGTGGAAAGCACACAGGCTACCATTTGCATCCAGAACTCAATAAGTATACTGCATTTTGGACGCAAGCGGTAGAGGGCCTCATTTAAATAGTATTTCAATACCATGCACATAGCTGCCAACTGTTCCTTATAATACGGATTCGTTCCGTATTCCGCCTTTTCCGGGTCGCTGCGGTGATTGCGGTGAATTATCGGTTGTTTTTGACGTATGCTCTGCGAACGATCACTATGTTACCTGTCTTCCGTATATTTTGGTTACTTGTTTACCAGATATACTATTAATTATATTAAAACAGTTTCCGGGTCACGTTTGTTTTTCTCATCCGCGAACTATTTTGGTTTTTCTTTCACTGCCAATCAGTGAGTCAACATGTTCGAAGCTAGATCTAGATTGACAATTGTCGCGGTTTACTATAATTTGAATTGTGGTGGTTTGTGTCTTAATCTGTTATAGATTTATCGAAATAGGACTGTTAGGATATTGTGATCAAGGATTCCATTGGCCCCATCCTAGATCTAGTAAAAAGAAAAGAAGGGCGCAAAATTTCACTTCACATGAATGCGGAAGAGTTTTTCTTTATCAATCGGTTTAAAGTGTCTCTCTACGCGTTTTGTAGATTCTAAGACTTATAGGAAAGATATATAATAAACATTTCTCATGGAGGAAGATTAGACATACATCTAGATTTTCTAGATCTAGTGCAGCACGCCAAACCCGCTATCCACTTGAAAAACTCTAAAATGGAAGAAGGTAAAAAATCATTTCAATGACATCATTTTTTTTTCACCCTCTTATTCAAAGTGTGAGGATACTAGATCTAGATGTAATACTATTAATGCAGAGTATTTAACTAAGGTGAGCCTTAATATTAAGGTTGGAATTAGAATATTACATTTTATCGTCTATTATTATGAAACTTTATCGTTTTTATCCATGTTAAATGACGGTTCATCGCAGTAGTTAGTGCCGTGAACGAATGTGTTCCTTATTTTATTTTTGAAAAGTTGGCAGCTATGCATGCATTATGTGAAGTATTACCTCATTTCATTGAAATATTTTCATCTGTGAGACTAGACTGTAATCACTGTTTTCAACTTATCACATTGAGCAATGGCCAACTGAACCTCTTCCTATACGTGTATCAGGTTTTTAAAGCAACTGTTGCTGTGAGGGAGGTGACATTGCAACTAGCTCCTGCCTTTCTTTCCTGTTCTCAAGACTTAGTTCAACATCTTAAACTGTCAAGTCTGAAATGATTTCTACCTTCTCCATTTTCTATAGATCTATCATCTTCCCAGAATCAAAGCTGAATCAGGGATTCTGTACACATTAACTCTGATACTTACCATTAATTATGACATTAAATAGTTTTAAGTGAAAAATTCATGGTGTCTTCATGTCATTCTTGGACTATTGATTTAAATTATCCTTTTGAATAAAGTTGCTTCTTCTTTGTGATCATAGTACAAAGTCCTCCCATTTTCTGAATGGGTAAGATACTCCTCTGCTCTCAGTAGTCTAAATAATAACGATATTACATAACCCTCAAAGTAACAGTTAATTTCACTAAAATAACACAACTCTTTTTTAACCAATGAAAAAGTTTGCTTTGGCAGGGTTTTTATCCAATACTATAGCTATCTATATATTTCTGTGCATTATATGAAATAACTCAATCTCCTTTCAGAGGTTAAAGCAGAAATTACCTCAGGACATTAATATTCAACTAATGCCTTTTTGGTTACTTTAATCAATATAGGTTTAAGCAGTAGTTAACTCAGGATATTAATATTCAACTAATGCCCTTTTGGTTACTTTAATCAATATAGGTGAAAGCAGAAATTACCTAAGGACATTAATATTTAACTAATGCCTTTTTTGTTACTTTAATCAATATAGGTTAAAGTAGAAATTATCTCAGGACATTGATATTCAACTAATTTCTTTTTTGTTACTTTAATCAATATAGGTTAAAGCAGTAATTACCTCAGGACATTAATACTCAACTAATGCCTTTTTTGTTACTTTAATCAATATAGGTTAAAGCAGTAATTACCTCAGGACATTAATATTCAACTAATGCCTTTTTTTCTTACTTTAATCATTATAATGGTACTCTTCCCTTTTATTCATAATGGGCTTTTTCTTACTTTGAGTTAAGCAACAAAAAATTAGATATTTCATCGTCATATAAAGCTAATTTTAATACTGAAATCCTCATCAATTTTATCTCTGTTGGCATGAATAATAAATTGGCACTTTTGTGTTTTTATATTTGGTTTTGAAATTGCTTTAATGGCCTTTTAATTGACAGAAACTGATTGAAAGGCATTTATCATGACTTTGAATTTTTTTTAAAGTTACCATTGCTTGTAAACCAAAATTAAGATTTTTCAGGATGGAAATATTTCCATACAAAATAATTGTGCTCAGTTTCCAATAAATATGCAAGCTAACTTTCTCTAGTTTCTCTCCAGTGGTAGAGGATCAGCATATTTTATAGTTGCCAATCAGGCTGATAATACGATTTGATCAATCTAAAAACTTATAATCGAAAACTTCATTTATCCATGCATGGAAGTAAATTTTTGGCAACGGTGATTATATTGAATTGCCTTGTCCAAAAAATCTCTGTCTATATATTTGTAATGGATTTGTAAATTAGAGAAGACTAACATTACATTGAAATGGTCATAATTAAGGATTAAGAAAAGCAGCATTCACTTTCTTACACATACATTTTGTGTATATACTCACCAATAGCTAGGTCTGCTTTAATAGAACTAAAAGTATTGCTCAGTTAATAATCACATAACTTATTTAACTATGGTGAAGTAAAATTAAGAGGAAAGCTGAAATGAATCATTTAATGGTTATGGTATGAGAAAGGGTATGTTTTAAAGATAGTTTATGTCCACAATAATAACAAATAGCAAGTTGGAAAGGTTTACCATTACATTTATGATTTATTTTATTTTATTTTTGGGGTATTTTTTATTGTTGACAGGAGCCAGATATGGAAGCAACAACCTTGTTTGAGCTACGGGATCATTATTTGGAGACCGTGAAAAAAATCAAAGGTATTGTTATGTTTCATATCTAAATATAGTATGAAAATATGTATGTCAAACATGAATGCGATGCTTCTATTTTTATCTACATGGCATATTCATATACAGTAGAGTGGCGATAATCTGACCCCGCCCGTCCACGGCAAAAGTGTCGGATTATCGAGTTTGTCGGATTATCGGATCTGTATTATTGTGATTCATTGTGACCCTCATAACACCATCTCACCCAACGATCTCATCCCATCTGGCATTTTCATTTCATTGGGCTATGCAATCCAGCATAACCTATTATTTATAACAGAGGCCAATAGATCTACAATGTATGTATTTTTTCTTGTATTATTTAATACTCTACACATTGTACCGTAGTCTAATACGTTCTGGAAAAAAGGAGCGGGTAGGCTGACGAGGATTCTAACCAATAGCCTATATAGAGGACAGCCTACTGATTCTAACCGTGGGAGGCAGAAGGTGTGAAAATTATCAGTGATTGCCACTAACTCCCTCAATGAACAGTGATGCGGTTGAATGATTAAAAATACATGGGGAACAATTAAACGAAAGGTGAATACTCCAAATTTGTTATCTCCCCTTGTTTGCTAGTTGTCCGGCTCATGGTCAAGCTGAAGTCTGTCAGGACTGTTGGTATGCTCAGCTACTGGCCCTTACATCCGCTGGGTACATGATGACACGTGGTATTGCATGTCCAATTTATATGGTTTTCAGTTGTTTCTGTTTTCTTTCTTTGGCAGTCTTTATAATTCAACTCACCTGTCCAAGAATTGGAAGTTATGTCGGATTATCAAATCGTTTTTTCTTTTAAATTAACACTTTTGTTCCCTCGTATCCTATGTCGGAGTCAGAACATTGAATTGTTGGTTTATCGATACAAAAAATAGAGGGGAAAATTCAGTCCCCACTATATTCTGTCGGATTATTGGCGTTCAACTGTATGTGTGCAATATATAGGTATATTATTGCTTATTTAAGCTCAATTGTACAACACTAGTTTTACATTGAAATATTTTAGCTAACTTAAAACTTATCTATTGTACAGTAGTTTTCACAAGAGTGCCCTCCGGTGGAATGCCCGTTTTTATGTCAAAAACATAAATTTTATCTATCAATTTCACCACTTTAAGTGCCTGCCCGCTACAAAGCTCTTTCACCTAAGTGCCCACTATTTCTGGATCATGTCACTTTAAAACTTCAGCAAATGTCAACCAACGCTTGATAATTTATCAGCAATTACTTTCTAATGCTAGCAAACGTGCGTTATCGCTTAATTGAGTGGTTAATCCCACCCCTTCAGTATATTCGGCAAGGTGAGAAATCCCCGTGTGCCAACGACATGTGTAACTTTAACAATCAGCCCATCAAATGCACCAAAGTAGCCAAGGAGGTGGGGAGTGGACTTCAGCAGATGTTCAATGACACAAGCCGGTTCAAAAGACAACATGTCCTAGTCTACCGATGTACATTAGACAATGCAATCAAATCTCACATGCTGATTCCCGACCACCGAGTACTCAGGCGAAAACTACTGTATATGGTTATAACAGGTTTAGATAAGATAAAAAGTAGATAAATGAGGGTAGTCATGTGTAACTCAAAAGATAGATAAACATATCTTCACCGTCATTCTATAAACGTGTAACTACAAATTTTCAGATTTTTTATTACCTCATTTTTAACAGAAAAGTAATTGGCCTATAGAAATGCATTATTTTCCTGTGAAATCTGAACGTTCTAGATACTGCGGGTCTCATTTTGTCGCTCTAAACATAGTAGAATTGTGTTTCCCCCACAAAATTTCTTATTTTGTCCTAATACATTTATAGAAATACAGCAACGATATGAATCTAATGGGCATGCATGGAGCTAATTTTTTCAATATAAATGGTAAACAGTGAGGTGAAATAGTTCTAGTTCTTTATCATTTTAACATCTTTTCTGTATAATATCAGGTTGTAATGCTTACTTCTCAATATCATTTCTTTGGTAGATGATGTAATGAATCACGTACAAGCTGCTAATTCAAGAGCTGCCAGCACTTTGAGGAGTGAAATCCGCAAACAAAAGGTCAAATTGATTAAAGTTTTCAAGGAGAAATGTAAATCATCCATCAAGTC
Organism: Aegires albopunctatus; assembly: GCA_032466395.1. Lineage (NCBI taxonomy): Eukaryota > Metazoa > Mollusca > Gastropoda > Nudibranchia > Aegiretidae > Aegires > Aegires albopunctatus. Next base: position 12,812 of record JASKDV010242077.1, on the reverse strand, counting down.
CATTCTATCTGGGTATGTCTTATGTGCACTTATCTTATCTATTAGCATTAATACCAGCATCGAAAAGGATAAATGACGGAAGAATAAGGTTGATAGATTTTGTTGCATATATAGAGTGTGGATGCCAACGTTTTTTTTTTATTTCATTCTGTTTTATTTCATAATTAAAAGACATAAATTTTCTTTTGCTTAATGGAACAATTGTTTGTTGTTGTGGAATGACATATTTGTTGATACCATCATAAAAGGCTAGGCCAATCTGTCAACAACAAAAAAGAAATTAATTGGTATTGAAAATAATATTTCTGTTCTCTTGTTTTATTTTGGAAAATTAATCAGATAGCTTATAAGGGTATTTTTCAGTATTTTATCATTACTTATATTATCATTAATATAACAAATAACATATTATTGTTATATTATATTATTTGTAACATTTTGTTTGACAAAAGAGGATTTTTATGCTTTTCAAAAACCATTCAAAATTTGAAAGGATTTTTTTCTATTGTAAATGCAATTTAATGGCACAGTGGCCAAATGGGTAAGTCATTGGACTCACAAGCATTAGGTCTCAGATTCAAATGTCATTGGAGACACCACAGTTAACTCTTGGTTAGGGTAATTTACACAAATTTCCTTCATTGGCATTGCTGTTTTTACAGCTGAATCTGATACCTGGTAATGGTAAAAACCAAATTATATATTTCCCTATGGGGATGTATTTGGATTTGGATTTGTTTATTTATTTACTTTTTATTGAGATAATCCTCCAAAATATTTTCCTCTTTTACTGAAATTGACAACGCCTAATTTATTTTTCCCCCTTATTCTTCCTAACAGACAAGTCTCTGTAAATTGCATCAACCATTTAGACCACTGTATTGATATGATATCAGAAAGCATGGTTGCAACACCATCTTCATCCACCACAAATTCAAGGTCTCCTGGCTCAACTCCACGTTCTAATCATATGACCAAGAATTTCAATTCTGTGGATATTGAAGATACTGGAGATGGAGACTTGAATCATCTGAAGGGATGCAATGGATCAGAAAATCAACATAGTACTGATGGTGAAAAGAGGAATAGAAAGACTAAGACCCCCATAAGTTTGGAATCAACACCGGAGTCCTTTCATAGCCATAAAAGGAGAGGATCTTTGAAGAGTCAAAAGGAGAAAGATGCTGCCTTTATTGACGGTTGCCCCCATCCTTCTTCAGAATTATCCAAAGTTGATTTGTATGACAGTGATTCATCCCCTTGCAATGTCCATCAGTCTAGTCCTTCTCTCCAACGGTATAAATCTGTGACATCTAAATTTCCCCATACAATTCAGGAAAATCATTCAGTTCACATACCCCCCTTGGATTTATCTGCGGAGGATGAAACAAATCAAGTAGATAATACCTCTACAATGGCAAATTTGGAATCATTTTGGAGTTCTGTTTCTTCAAAGGTACCGCAGCTGAATAATGAATCTGTTGATTTGTCCCCAGCTTGGGATCATCCTAAGAATATATATGAGCCACAGCGTTTAGAAAAGCCACAACTAATAAGCAATGATGAAATGAATGCCTCTCCACGCGAGCGCTTAAAAATGATTGAAGCAAGAGTTCGACTTGCCAATTGGGCTTCAAGTGGTGAAATGCCCTGGAAATCACTTGATGAGAAAGAGAATTCCCAAAAAATGTTTCAAAGAACTGAAAACTTTTCTCCAAATCGGATGCACCAACATTTATCACGTCTACATCACAATTCCTCCCCTTTAAGTGAGGAAGAATGTGAAATTTTAAGAGAAGAATTTGTACGGCCAGGGAAAGAAGCAGAAGAGTTCATTATGGCAAGAAAAAAGTGCAAAACCAAAGAGTTTAGGCAGAGTTCAGTCAGCAAATCCAATAGGGATGAGCATTATACAAGTCTGGATGGTTATTATACAGACGACTCCTCTAATGATTCTCACTCTAGCTTTGTCACTCTTGAGCCTGATCCTGCTCATGTTGAACCAAATACCAGGAAGTCAAAAACTGCTCCACAGAAAAATGCAGTCAAAAGAGGGGAGGAGGATCGCTTGAAATATAAAATGGATTTTGATAGAATTAAAGCTGCTCTTAATGGTGAATCTCACATTCCTAGTAAATTACCTGCCCCAGTTCTAACAGGAAAGGAATTGAAAGAGATGGGTTTTGATTCAGATACTGAAACAGATTCTAGTTCTACACAATCACATAGTTTTCTGCCTCTACCAACATCTACTCCTGCAAAAAATTTGTCATCTCAGGAAAAACATCACTCCGTTGATGGTCTTAATCATCAAAGAGCCAAGAAACCCACCTCAAATGTTGTATATTCTTTTGATAACCAGCCACATTCCTCCTCTGGGGATTGGAAAACTATTGAAAAATTTACAGAATTAAATATGGCTGATTCTGGTCACCATATATCAAGCAGGAGAAAATTAGATATAATGTCTCCATATAATTCCCAACCAAGTAAATCCAACCATAGATCTAGATCTGTCGAGCAACCCAATCACGGTCAAAGTATTACAAAAAAGACACCTGAATTTTCATTTCCTCATGACAGATCAAGCATTCCCTGGTCATCTGAGGATCACTACGATGGGGGAGGTATTTGGAAGTATAAAAGTTTGGAGGACATACTAACATCAGTTGGTAAAGGTGAAAAGGCTAGGACAGATCCATCCTCTGCTAAAAGACCAGAAAAAGATTCTCAAGGGGAAAGAGGTCAGTATCTAAGGAGATCTAGGAAGGGCATTCATGATAACAGGCAAACATACCAGAAGGAAGATCTTGTACAAGCCATGAATTCTGACTTTTGGGCACAACAAGCCCATGATGACTTCAACAGCAACAGTGAGGAGGATGAAACCTCGAAGACGAAAATGACTCTTACAAGGACACATAATTCCAAGGCATATGATCGATATGCTTGCACTGACAGGAAATCAAGTGATGATCAAACCAAGGGCAGATGGAAACATTTAGGCTTAACACCTGTTAAAAGAGGAGATCCTATTTTGCAGCCTACTTTTTCCTCTGAACCCAGACATGCTGCTGCTTTCAGAGAGAAGTCATCAAGGAGACAAATGATTGATCCAGCTCTCTTTGCAGAGGAGACATCAAGCTCAAATTTACCTCAGTCGTTTGCTACCCATGTAAATAGTGTTAGAAAAAGTTTAGAAGTTATAGACAATTCACCTTTCAAACACAGCCTTCCAAAGAAAAAATCTAAGATGAAACGCTCATCATCAGAGCAGTCACTCCATTTGTTACGTTGGGACCAGGATTCAAGTCTGGCAAATTGTGATAAATATCAGCCACAGGCTGACATAGACGATCTTGTTGCAGTCTATACTAAGGCACCTGTGACACAATCGTACTTTGATCTGCATAACTTTGGAACAGATTCTCTTTTTTAAGTTAAGCTGATAGATTTAAATGAAGAAGACCCACTGACGCATTTTTGTAAATATTTGTCTTAGATCTGTAAATAATGATTAATACAAAATATTTTATTTTAATGTATATTTTTATTTCATATTTTATATTTTAATTCATAATTTTATTTTAATTTTAATTTTAAGAAATGTGCAATGAAATGACTACAAAATGGTATAAGGGATCACGCCTCTCTCTTAATATCCCTCTTTTTCTATATGAAGATTCCTATTCAGCTTACGAAACAGGTGGTATATGTTATAACGCAATCAACTCCTTCAGAGCCTGCCTTCCCCCTCCTCATTTGACCTCCTTGTTCATTTGCCTTTTCTAGATTCACAAGAGATTAACAATTTTTGCTCTTAAACCTTTGAACCCTACCAATCGTTACACTGTTCAAAATTTCTTGATGCTTTTTCCCTACCGACTGGTACACGGGGATGACCATTACCCTATTCTTACTAGTCCTTACAGAAGCGTAGATTGCTCACATAGTTACTTGTAAACTTTCTGGGACTGTTTGGAAAAGGGTAAAGCAATAATTTCCAATTTTATTTATAGCTTGGTTTCGCTTTCATTTCAAGATGAAATGAATGAATAAAGTCCAACCGTCTTCTTCGGGATAGAAAAGGCCAAAGCCTTCTAACATTTACTCGGGTTATGAAGTTAGGAATATAATTCTCGATTCAGATGACGAAGAATTGAATTGTCTTCTGGATTATCCTGAGAGTGATATTTCAAATGAAGATCTAGGAAGTGTAGAGCTAGATTAGATAATCTTGACATAGATCTAGGTGATGGGGAACATGTAGATTTACTTAAACTCAGATCCTGTTCCAGGACTAAGGGAGCTGGGGAGCCCAGGGATAGTGGATTTTTAGGACTGGATAAGCAGGGTTCAAATGGGTTAAAATATTTCATAACACACTTTCTTTAATTTGTTGCAGAAATCTCTTACTTCTCTATCCTTTTAAATTTTGCTAGATTCATTAAATAAACGAGGTGCCCTGGCTCTATATATCCAGTCAAAATCTATATTTCCCTCAGTTTTTGTTAACTCGCCGATTGTTGAGTCTCATAATTTCCAAAAATTCTACCTGAAGCCAAAAGCTTGATTATTTATACATACGGTATATTATTTGAAATAAACTCACTACAATCACTTGAAGAGGTATAAGGGAAGTTTTCATAAATCCATCAATTTTTTTTTTTTATTTCTCTATAAAAAGAAGGGGAAAAAAGTTCCTAGGGCCCAATAATAAAAAGCTGTTGATGGTGTTCTTCAAATCTAAACAAAATAATCCAATTTTTTATGTAATTTTCATAGCTAAAGATGGAGAAATGAATGCTGGAGAGATTGACTACTATGCTCAATATTGAATTTATCTGGCCACTTTTAAGGAAAAACTGGTTGGGCCCCTATTTTTCACCAATTGATTAAGTGGCTTGTCTTATAAGCCATGGATAGTAGTCCCATCAGAGGTATTTTTAGGTTAACTAGAAAGTAATTGTATTATTATTCAATATTTGAATGAACCTTTATCATCTTGTGCTCAATCCACTGTACTACAATGATTATAATTATTATTACCATTATCATATTCAGAACCCTGTTGTCTTAGAAACGCACCCTTTGTAAATCATGTTAAAATATTTATTTATACAGTTTTACTTATTAAGTCTCATTCTCAATCCGTCCCAATGAATGAAATAATTTATCTCTGAATGCATTTTAACCATTTTTGTTTTGTTATGAAATTCTATAAAAATGGTGTATTCGTACCTTTACCCAGTTTCATTGTTAATATAAAGATACAGAATAAATAAACGCTGTATAATTCATAATTTTAATAAGGATCTACGCATGTAGTTATTATGTAAATCTTGTTTTTACAAACTTTGAAATGACTCTGTTTTACCTTGATGAAACACACGAGGGTAATGAGGGATTTTTAAAAACTTTTTGGCTTGTTGTTTTTTTAAGAATGTGTTTTCAGGGATGAAATATACATTTTTTTGTGGCATGGTTGAAAGGTTTTCAGTCCTAGATTAGAGGAAAAGATTGTTGGAATGTTTGGGTTTCTCATCTGGTTTTGTTTACTTTTTTTTAATGATCATACTAGATCCATAATGCTATACAATATACATGTCCGGTGAATTAAAGGAGAATGTTTTTCACAGCTTTTTAAATTTTTGTAAACTTTTCCATACCTTTTTAACTACAAGTTGAAAAATAGTTTATCTTTATACATTGTATTCTAACAATGTAATGCTCTGAAGTCATTGGTTTCTGTAACTTCAAAATTGATGGTCATTCTTTCTCATTTCAAATACTGATGGATTGCATACAAGTATTTATATGATTAATAAGGATTCCATTAAAGCTTTTAAAGTTAAGTAAATCTTTCACCTATTGTCAAAGTTTTATATGTAAATTGAAGATAAATAAAGATTAAAACTAAAATAAAGTAAATTTGAATAATAAGAAATGTTATATTTTGATTGTCGTGTATTTCCACTTTGTTACGCAGGATTTTTTGATATTTTTTTTTCTCTTAAATAACATAATACATTTTTTGAGGGGTAAAATTTGTGTTATTTTAACACTCTTATCTTTAAAATGTTTCACATCCATAGTCTTATCAACATGACTGGTTAGCTAAATTAATAATTTACACCTAGTCAGATGATACATTGGTTTACCTACTTATTATATTGTTTAAATATCACACTTAGTCAACCATGATTGATGTCCTCGAGGTTTTTTTGTTGTTTTTTTCACATATGGGACATATTTTAATGTATTGTAACCCTGCATATCTGTTTTTCAGGGGTATGCAACAGGCGGCCCACGGGCCACAATCCGGCCCACCAAGCCATTTATTTAGTGTGGCCCTCACCAACACTGATTTTTTCCCCATCATGCACGAAAATCCTAATCCGACAGTATATATCTTTACTTATAGCAGTGAAATAAATCGCGTCATTACAAAGTACAGTAAAAGTTTCAACCAAAATGTCTTGATGTCTGAAGTTGCTTATATGGCCCACCGACAAAAAATGTTGCACACCCCTGGTCTATTTCAACAACTGTTAGTGTTATGTCGTGCTGGGTAATTTGAATTACAGTTCCTAAAAACAGCATAGTCTAAAGACTAAAACAATGACCTTCAAATAAACCATTATTGACTTTGGGATGTTTATGTTATCTTTAGAATAATTATACATGGAATATCATACAGTCAAATTATTAAGGGAAGTATAGTAATAATATAATTTATAACTATTATGGTATATGTGTACTCATATTGAAAGTGTTTCGATTAAAATCAATAATATTGTCATGGGCATATTATACTGTATTGTTCAAAACTATCATATACCACTCACTCCACCATAATAATAGTCATTCATACTTGTCAGGATATGCTCAGGGAAGACAAGAGGTAAATAGAAATGGGACGACGACGGTGACACACAAAGACGAGGATAATACTAGAGGCAATAATAATAATGTGGAGGCTTGATGCAGTTCAACAATTGTATTCTTTCAGAATTCTTTGAATATAAAATGTCCCCTTACAAGGGTATTATAAAGTCCACATGAATAGATATGATGTTTTCAATCAATGAAACATTGGCTGGAGGTATACAATAATTTGTGAAACATTCTTTGTAGTAGATGTATGTAAATAGATAGCCTCTTATCTGGGGCTAAGTTATCGTAGAAATTGAACCAAATGAAGAGTGTGACAGTTAATGTATATATATAAATGCCTTCTCTCAAAGAATGTGCTCGTTGTCTCTAAAGTACATGAGTATATTTTAAAACATCTTCGGATTACTGAGTAGAATATCAAAAAGGTATCTCGATTTACAAGTACAGTGCACACCACTTATGACATGCTAATAAGTCCCAATTGTTCTCTTTACCGGCAGTAAACACAGTTCTTTATATCGACAACATCTCTCTCTCTGCTTTTCTCTTATATCGACATGTAAATCGTCAAGCTTATTATGCAAAACAGGCCCACTGACAAAGATTTCAAGTCTTTGCCTCTCTCTCTCTCAAGTGCCTAATGCCTCCTGCTGGCAATTATGGCATGTTACATCGCTTAGGAGTGGCAAAGCATTTGGTACCTTTGCAGCTGTGTAAGAAGAGGTGGGAGGGGAAAGGGAATTAAGGGCTCAGCAACGGGCATGAATCTATGGAGTGGTGGGGCCGAGTGGTAGGTGTGTTGAGGCCTTAGTATAGCATTGCAAGAGAGTGATGCGAAGACAATCAGTACTGAATCGCTAATGATTAAATAAGGCAGAATGGAAGGGAGAGGCTGTATGTGTGTGTGCGCGCGCCTAGGCCTACGTGCGCGATTTGGTACACACGGCGGGACTAGCATCCACCCACGTTCCTTTCACTGTCCAGTTGTGTGCAGAGAATACGATTGCTTCATTCGACTGTTGCTAGTCTAGGCATACACAAAAAAGTAATTAAAAACAGATTTCTCTTATATCGACATAAACATTTTGAACCCTTGCCTTGCATGTCGATATAATATCAGGAGTGCACTGTATAACAACTACGAGATATTGTCTACCAGGTCTGTACTAGTTGATGAAAAAATAGTGACTGCCAGAATTTCTTACGTCGATTCCCTACAACTACAACAGATCTTGAATAAGGTTCAAGACTGTTCAGTCTCATGAACTCGTCTCGTCTCACTACACAGAGACATGACAAAAGGCTGGCTGAACTTGCTAAAATGAAGTGCCAAACAATATACGTTGGTCTTACTTATTAAATGAAACTTCTTAATGAAATGAGAATGATGATATTTTGTAGGGTATCACGCAGCGAGAGTAGGCGCCTAATAACAGCAACAGACAGCATCATTAGCATCAACAATAACAAAATCAACACAGAAACATGCTATGCATGTTATAACAATATTATACACCAATCAAAATATATGATATATTGTACTTATAAAATATTTCTAAAATGATAACATGAATCATTATATTATAATAGTAGCACAGTAACGTCCACAGCAGCAGCATCAATAACGGCAAAAGGTATACATGATCGTAGAGATATACTGTATTTACTAGATGTATGACAGAGAGTAGAACGTGAGAATATAATAATAAAGCGGAAAGATGAATCAACGGTGATGACACTGGTCTACCCATGGTAAGTGTATGCAGCATCTATTGTAATGAAGTGGTGATATCGTCTTGGGTGAGTATTCCCTTGTCATCGGGTTCGTCTATCTCACTGTTCTGTTAGTACAGCTACAATATTTGCACTCCTTACAGAAATTAGCATTTAAGGTCATGCTTACTACATACCATGGTTGCCACAGAGCCCTTATTTGACCCTCTTTTAGAGTTCATAACCCTCAGCTGGTCATCCCCTCTCCTTTGAATTTTTGAACAATTTCTTTTCTCCGTGCCTTCCAAATTACAAATGCCTTTCCTTTTTGGGCATTTGTCACTGCTCAACAGCCATTCCAAATTATAAAAAGTATGAAAATAAAGGAATTTAGTGACCTTATGGTGGTATCTAACTTTTTAAAACTTATAACAGCTCTCGGTTGGACCCATTTTGAATAGTCAGCCACCATTTTGGACTTTACTACTGTTGTGCCAACCCTGACATGGCATCTCATTGAACAGCAATCTGTTTTACTCGAGCATTGGAATTGGATGAGCTGTAGAAGTTTAGACGGAGCTGGTGGCTTATCCGTGTGAACTGTACAATCTTCTGTTGTTGAGTGACCAGCCCCAATCTGTTGGTTCAAGTTCGGTCCATGAATCTGTGCTGTACTTGTAAGTAAGTAAACTCTAAAAGAATAATACTGTGTTAGTTACAGAAAAAAGTTGGAGGTAGACATTTTTGATGCACAAAGAGAGAATTTGTCACTGCCTTCTCCCTGAAACGCACGAATCTGAATCCATCAAGATTATCACATTGAGAAAGCTGGCCACAGAAGAGTAAAAACATGATTTGTCCATCAGCCTTTATGTTATCGCTCTGTGAAAAAAAAAGCCGAGAAATAGTTGTTGTTTATTGCAATTTTTTACAAGCTTTAACTTTCTGTACCATTTGTCTTTTACCAATGCCATATATATACATGTATATGGGATGTTGTGTTATATCCGGAGAAGGCATGAATCTGCACATTTCACCAAGCGCAATTTAAAGTTCTCCTTTATCCACGCTTTATTTGCTTAGTTTGGGGTGAAAAGAACAAAGTACATGTACCAGGTTTAGTTGTGGCATGGAAAGCGAGCAAAACAAGGAGATTCGTATCATCACCAATGATAACTGTCGGTTTAGAGGCAGCTGATTCAATTGCTTTCTCAATAATCATCCTGTCGGTATCTCCTGGAGCATTGAAAACGAAGCAACTATTATCAACAAGATTTTTTCCGAGAAAGACTGATTATAAAGCATTGTTTGTTTTGTCTCTGCCAATGAAAATCTCTTTTCTGAACGGCACAATCATTTCGGGTTCAAATGCAACATCTTGAGTCATTGCATTTCCTCTTCGTAGGTGGTGGGCAACGTCTTTAGTGGAAGGACCATTGTAATAGTCGCCAAATACAATACTTGTCCATATTTCCTGACTACGTAGTCACCATAAATTTTGGCTATAGCCAAGTAGGGAAGTTACTTTTGGCCATGGTATCCGGTGAAGCAATGCTCCACCATCCAAAATGTACCGAGGGTCATTGGAATCTTTATATGATGTCAAAAGGGAACATGTTTCTCTCCACAAATATTCGGCTACGAAAGCCACGTTTGCTTCCAAGAGAAAACCCTTGGAATCGAACAATGCAGGAGGAAAGCTGCAAAGTTCGCAGCTAAATATTGTTTGTTTTCTGGACATACTCTTTGATATATGAGAGCCAGTCTTTGATAAAGCAGATGTTGATTGACGGTGACAACGTCCTCATATATATATTTTAGAACAGATTTTGTGGCCATAGTTATGACTTGGTCCCTTTTCCGGAAGATCACAGAGGAAACAGACTTTCCTGCGACGATATTTAAATTTAAGATGTTCATTCCCAGGTCTTTGGCTTTATAAACATCTGAAGCTTCTTGGTCAGCGACGATGTTACGTAGAGGACCATTGAATGAGAAATAATTTCTTTCGCTGAAGAAATGGATGAGAATTACCAAATCTCATTGGTCCTTTTCTCAACCAGCAATTCGACACTTCTTTATGTTGTTTGCTTGTCTTATATGCCACATTTGCTTTCTGAATTGACATAGCAAGACTCAAAATCATACGCTGAATTTTTTTCAAAGCCCCTCCCACGAGTAAGTCCACCGTTTGGTTTGATGCTCCTCATTAACACTTGCTCAATCACAAGATCAGTGGAAAGTCCAGTCCAAAAGCGATCACTTCTCCTGAAGGCGTGATGACCACTAACTAGGCATTGGTACTATGGTAGACAGGATTGTTTGCTGCCTGCAAATTTCTCATGTTTCAAATTATTGGAAGATGACTTGATATACTCGTACATGTAGCTGTTATGACCGCTTGCCGCGAAAAAAGGCATCATGCATGTGAGCCTGTCAAGGTGCAGGGGAAAGTTTCCAGATCTTTCCGATTTGAGGAACTTTCGAAGAATGTCTACCATGTATAGTTACTGGAACCAGAGACCGCACGTTCTTCTGCCTTTTAAAGATTGACAAAACTGTTGAACTGTTTCTTGATCATGATGATTCCGAAAATAATTTTTTTCAAATACGGGTCAACAGTATCGAACGAAATGTTATCGTTTTCTTTGTAAAAAAAGAGGGTAACTTAAAAATAATCAGAATCAGAATCAGAATCTTTATTTATCTCGTTTTGACAAAAAATGTTTCATGGTCATGTTTTATAAAAACCTCAGACACGGCCCCCACTCACTCATGTTCCAATGCACATTTATATCTAATACGGTATAACATTAAAATACAATAGATTGCTTAACACATAACAATAATGAAAACATAAAAAAAATAAAATAAAAGTCGGCCATCATTGACTAAAATAACATCAAGTATCAAGGCAATAGCAACAAAGAATACAGTTGTTTGTGTATTTTTTATAATTCATATATTATCAAATTCGTCATATAATCAACATTATCATTTTTACTATCACCATCATTTTCATTACCATTATCGTTATTTTTATTTGCACCATTGCCAATGTCACTTTCAGTGGTTTGGGAAGTTCAAAATTATTGATATTTCTTTTTCATTTGGAAGTCTCACGGAAAGGGGAACAAAAGCATTTTTGAATCTCTCGGTTCTTGATTTCAATGAGAGGGAGCCGACCACTTCTTCCTGATCTTCTATATTCTTTATATAGAGAATGGTTCTTATCATTTTGTGTTCCCTTAGCTGAAGTCAGCTTTTGCTTTTTCCTGTTGGTTTAGCAAATTTTGAAACAATATTGGGGCGCTGCCTGTAATCTTTGCTGCCCTTTTCATAATTTTGTCAAATAATTTATTTGTTTATTTGGGTTTTTGGAAACTACATACAAAACAATTTATGACAAAAAGAATTTTAACTTTTGATACTTCCGCTGTAAAATATATCAAAAAAATTATTGTGGACTTTGAGGATTTTAATTTTCTAAGATAATACATTCTTTTATTGATTTTTTTAATGATATTGTTTACATGTATATATTCCAATTTAGTTAGCCATCGATAGTTAATCTTAGATTAATTAGGCTCATGAGAGTAGTGCCATTTGGGAATACAGTAAGTACCGATCGTTTAAATGAGGCGTTGAAGTTCCACCTGTCTCAACAACTCACGCGTTGATGAAGAGTTGTCTCAAAATGTGATGACTGGCGCACTAGTGCAGATTCGATCGAAGAAATTGAAAAACCTTGTTCGAAGCCAAAGAAATAATGGACAAAGCTAGAATGCCATTAACAAAATGGTGTTTCAATAACGCAGATATTGCTGATCAAAGGCTATGTATCCTCTTGGAAAAGGATGTAGGAACTGATCAGCATAAAGTCCTTGGTATCGTTTGGTTATATGAAAAGGACTGCTTTTCGTTTACACAGTTGATAAGCATTTAAATGCTTGTACAAAGAATAGAGTTAAGCACTATTTCAAGGATTTTTGCCCCAATAGGCTTTCTACAACCATTCGTAATGGTAGTCAAAAAGATTTTCCAAGATTTGTGTAAAACGATACAAATTCAATCAGAGACAGCAATACAAAGACGAGAATATTGAACAATATATTACTGCTCTTGAGACATTGGCAGCTACTTGCGACTTCTGTGATTGCATGAAAGAATCATTGATAAGGGACAAGATTGTTATAGGGATG
>JASKDV010241966.1:0-17740 GCA_032466395.1 Aegires albopunctatus | reverse complement strand
CCAGGACGGTGCCCTGTGGGACCCCCGAGTCAACCGTGGTCTCCTCTGAAGCCTCTCCATCGACTATTACTCTCATTTTTCTGTCACACAAGAAGGCCTTGATCCAAGTGTAGAGGGAGCCTCTGATTCCGTATGCTTCTAATTTGTGGAGGAGCTTATCGTGGGGAACAGTGTCAAAAGCCTTACTAAAATCTAAAATGGCGACATCAGTTTGTAGTCCCTTGTCCAGGTTTTTTGATAGCTCATCTATTGTGATGGTTAGCTGGGTCTCACAGGAATACCCAGAACGGAAGCCATGGTTTACGTTGGTCAGCACTTTGTGGTGGTCGAAGTGTTCATGCATGTTGTGGCATACTATGTGCTCTAAGGTCTTCGATAGTACCGAAGTCACTATAGTCACTATAATTATTCTATTTAAAATCGAATTATGTGGCTCAAGTTGAAACCGATAGTAAAAATCCAGCTCTCGCTATCAAGCAAGCTAAAAGCAATGACACCTCCAATTAAGCTTTGCCCTCTAGACTGTTCACTTGAGGCTTGAGACAATGTAAAATGCACGGGATTAAAACTTAGATTACTGTAACACAATCACAAATGAAACTGAAACCACAGGCAATTAAAAGGCCGTTCTGTTCAGGAACGGTTACTACTTATAAATGTTGTTCACTTCTCATCAGCTCAGTGCGGTGCTTGTTGCATGTGTAATGGTATAGATCGATGCTGTCTTTACCAGTGCCAGTTTTCACAGTATATTAAGCTGCGTTAATTGCATAAGAATTGTCTTTGTATTTGAATGTGCATGGATAACATTAGTGTTTTGAATTTGAAGTTTAGGTAATAAACTATGATTTCAGTAGATGCTTTAATCGAAAAGAACTTTAGCCACCAGACTTTTCAGGAACAAAAGAAAATCAACAGAATGGGACCCTACCCTCCCTGAACATTGTTATTACTCAATCTACCCCTCTCAAAAAAATAAAATTTAAGACTCTAAGCAGATGAAGCCACAGATATCAGCAATTCATTACAATTTGTGATCACATGTATATTGAGATTCAATAGGAATAATGAAGTAGTTAAAAGATTTTTCAAATTTGTGAATGTAAAAGATAGATCAGCCAACGGTCTCGTTTCAACTCTTCAAAATGAGCTTCAGCCATTTAATATTAAAGATAAACTCATTGCCCAAACATTATCATGGCGCTGTTGTAATGAGTGGGAGAATACATGGTGTTCTAACAACGTATGAAGGAACATTTTCCAAATATCAAATATGTCCATTGTTATACTCACCAGTTAAAGCAAGCCGTGTCTGGGATTAAACGATGCCGAGTTTTCTTTGATAATTTGTCGTCATTTACAATTTTCTTCGTGCAGTCACCAAAACGAAATAATAAACTTAAAGAAATATGTTGTAAACAATTACCCAACCTCTCTGAACCAGGTCTAGAGACCGTTTTTGAACAGAGAGATGCTCTTCTGCAGTGTATGCAAGAAATTCAGGCAGAAGATACATGGGATGATGCATCTGTTTGGACTTGCCGCTTCTAAAGAAAAAATTTTCATTTATGAAAAACATTTGGTTTCTCCTTGAATTGTTTAACACTCTTCAAGATGTTCTACAACCCCTGTCAGAGAAGTCAGCGCTATTGATTCCTTTTGATCATTAGTTGAGAGCATTAGAGATGAGACACGATTTGAAGAGCCATTAAATATTAATGTCGAGAAAGTGATCACGCTTGTCATCTACTGAAGTAACTGCTGTGGTAAAAAATGCATGTGATATTAGTATATCACTCAGACAATTGACCGGTTCGGCAATAGTATTTTTTTTTAGGGCATTTACTATTTAGATTATTGGACCCATCCGAATTTGCTGCTTATTGGCAGAATTTTCTAACTGAATTTTATCAAGCATTGATAACAGAATACACATTCATTAATGCCAATGGAGTGAATTTGAAAATAGAAGTCGATGTACTCTATAGAGATAAACCGTTTGGTCCTCCCGCAGTGAATTCAGTGACAAGTTTGCAGAAAAGTATTGCAGTATTCGACCTGACTGATACTTTTGAAAAAACAGTTTAAAGTATTGGATATAATCCTCACCACACCATCCAGCACTGAAACGTACTGTGCGGTACATACACAAATCCGAGTATACTCAATTGTAGGGCTTAACGCTAAATTCGCCAAAACCAAGTATACTCTCTTAGGGTTGAATGAGTTAAACTTTCACCGTACCCTGTGGGTGTAATCTTCCCATTTAGTATTTTAATATTTCATAGCGCTCATAGAATTTGAGCCAGAGAATTCAAACCTCATCTACAAGTACAAGAACCAAAAAAAAGATCCATTTTCATTGGACTTTAATTTTAGTAGCTATTGGCCAGTGAAAATCATTACCCCTCTAAGGGCACTGTGGTGGTTTACACTCAGTGTTCAAACAAAGAAGATTGTTAATCAACCTCATCTCAACAAAGCTGTCTCTATACCCAAGCTACAAGAGATCAAAACTTTACAAATACTTCTGTCTTGTTTGATGTAACAGAAGGCAATTCTCTGATGAAAAGAAAATCCGTATTCAAAGAAAAACCAAGAATAAATAAGCGCCCATTAGAGAAATGTGGGATATTTTCAAGACAAACCTCATAAGCAACTACAGCCCTAGCACCAATGTATTACAGTCGATGAACAACTAATCCCCTTTCGGAGCAGATGTTCTTTCATTATGCAGGCCTACATGCCAAGCAAACCCGATAAATATGGGATAAAAGTATTCTGTGTCTGTGATGCTGAAACCAGCTACCCATTCAAAGGAAAGCCTTATTTGGGCAAAGAACCAGGGCAACCTGGAGACTACAGCAAAATCAAGAATGTAGGAGTTAAAACAGTCTTGGAGCTAGTGAAACCTTTTTTTGGGGGGGCAGTGGAAGGAATGTTACAACAGGCAACTTTTTCACAGACCAAAAGCTTGCCAATGACCTTGCGATGAAAAAACTCACTCATTGGTATGTTAGGAAGAATAAGACATTCCTTTCACCAAAATTCCAACAACCCAAAAGCCTATGGTCGAACGAGTCATTATTTGGCTTCCATGAAGAGGCCACAATTGTCTCGTACCAGTCCAAAAGGAAGAAGAGTGTTATTCTTTTGAACAGCATGCATGATGACAACTCTGTTACCCAAGGTGAGAGTCAGAAGCCTGAAACAAGACTAAAGGAGGCATGAATTGTATGGACAAAATGGCACATGCTTTACATGCAAGCGCAAGACCAGACGCTGGCCGATGATGGTGTTTTTTTACGACATCCTGGATTTAGGATCTCTTGCAACAAAAATTCTTTGGTCAAAATATAATCACACCAATAAAGTAGTCCATGCTGACAATCCACAATGCTTCATAATGGAACTTGCAAAGCAGCTTATGGTCAAGAATATTAAAAAAACAGGCTGCAGCAGCCAAATCTGAAAATGACACTACATATCTGATGCAACAGTCTCTTAAACATCATAATACATAATAAGTGAATTTTTCCAAATTGTGAACCAACTCTAAAAAGGCAACGAATTGAGCAACTGAGCAGGCAGAAGAGGTGAGGATATTGCCCAGCTAAAAAAAAATCCAAAAAAAAAACAACATTGTTAATAAACAGAAGGTTCTCAGGCTTGCACACCATCTGAAAGAATCAATTTAATCGTAACTTTTGTCTTAGTCCTAGTCACTTCTACATGTTTACACCTTTAAGCACTCTGAACAAGTTTGAGGCAATATGCACTTCCTTATGTGACAGACAATCAACTCATTATCATGCAGCACAATGCCCTCTGCCATCAAGCAGGAAAAACAATTGATTTCCTGACAGGGCATGACTTCACAACCATGGATTGGCCATCCGTTAGTCCTGACAGGAATCCCAATGGAGTATGTATAAAGATACATGAAAAGGGAATTAAAGAAAAAAGATTGTGCTAATAAAATAATGACAATGAACTATTCTAAACATTGCTCGAGATCTGTGATAATATTCCTGTGAACTTTGTCGAAAGACTGACTTCATCCATGCGTCAGAGGGTTCGATGTTTGTATGAATCACAAGACGATCACACCAAATAATGATTTTGACAAAAGAGAAATTTAAAAATATTCATTTAAACATTGATTTTGACAAAATCAAGATTTATTGTATTAAATGTTTTATTCAAACACAAATATCACGCTTTTCCCTTCAATTTGACATATCAAATATAAGATACATTACAAGCACATATGGGCGAATACAAAGTCATTAAAAAGTGTAAACTTTCTTTTGCTGTTGAATGTGTACAGTAGAAACCTGTTAAACCAAAATTCAAGAGACTGTTGCTTTTATTTCAGTTTAAACATATTTCAGTTCAAACAAAGTCGCTAGTTGGACAATGGGCAAAACCTAGACTTGACGATAGTTACATCTTCTTCGTGGCAGGAAGAAACCGCGACTCATTAATGGCTTTCAGTGAAACTATTGTTTTTCTTGCTCAGAATTTATCAATCATCCTAGAATCCAAACTAGATCCAATCTTTATTCTATAGATCTAGCCCAGAGCTTTCTTTTGTGGAATTCGTACCTCTTAGGTCTATAAGATCCTGGTCCTGTAGTGAAGCCTCTAGTAAACCGTTGGCACCATCATTAGATTTATCAAATCTACTATATCTAGATATTTATATCTACTTACTACTACGAGTTTTAGCCTTCTAGAATCTAGATATTTTTCTAAATCTAGTGTTCAGATTCTTGTCAGTCTAGTCTACACTTCTATTATTAGATCCTATCAAGATTTCTAGATCTAAACAACTTTTTTCTTGGCAAGATGGAACTTCAGGATAAACAAGGCGTATCACCATTTTTAAAGGAAGGCAAGCTACATTCAAACAGTCACCAAAGCAGAGATATTAAAACAACAGTTCTGCTCAGTGTTCACTATGATGAAGCATGTAATGCAAATACCAGCTTAGAAGGCCCCTCATACTCACCACATGGCCCGCTACATGTAACAGAAGTTGGTATTCACAAGTTTCAGAGGAATCTTAACCCAAGAAAAGCAGCTGGACTATATGAGATTCCTACGCGTTTACTCATCGATGACATAGCCATGATAGCTCCTCCTATCGTCTGCCAAACAATCAAGGAAGGACATCTCCCTGACGTACGGAGAGATACATGGGTGATGCCTGTTTTCAAGAAGAGTGGAAGAAATGTCCCTGCAAACTAACATATATCTTTTGTGATGACCTCTGCCGTCATGATTGCACCACTTCATTAGAATTGTCAATGAGTTAAATTCTTACGCCTACATCTTTACTGCTATCCTAATAACATTTACTTTATAAGTGCTTCATAGATCGAATTCTACTATTACTCTGTATCGATCAGTCTAATCAAATTAAAGTCAAAGACCTCAGATATGACAAGAGATTTTAGTTGAACTCCAACGTCACATTATAACCAAGTTCAACTGTACTGGCTTCCCTTTCTAGGGTGTGTCTTTGCAAGTGCCTAATTAAAGCACGTTTATCACTATAGGCGTGACCACACTGATCACACTTGTATGCCTTTTCTGTTGAATGAGTTCTCATGTGTGCACGGAGAGTGTAACCCTGAGCAAACTGTTTTTCACACAAACTGCACTTGAAAGGCCTTTCCCCGGTGTGGATTCTCATGTGCCTATTTAGATTATTTCTCTGATTAAATCTCTTACCACATCTAGCACAACCAAATGGAGTTTCTCCAGTGTGCGTTATCATATGTGTCTTAAGTATTACATCACTAATAAAGCATCTTCCACATGTCATACATTTGTGTCGGCTTTCTCCTTTATGTACTTTGATATGTGAAGAAAGGTAACTTTCCGTTGCATAGCTCTTACCACATATATTGCACTCAAAAGTATGAGAGCTGCAATTTTGAACAGACCTTTCCCAATATATACCATCAGCATTATTAAGCACATCTTCTGTTCTTATAGGCTTGTTAATAATACCAATGCCTTTATCAAAGAAAATCTCACCACATTCATTGCATTTCACTAAATTTCCCCTAATGCCCCCCAATGGTTTTCCCTTCCTATGAATTCTCCACATGTGAATTTGTTGTTGGGACTTGTGGGAAAAGCTTTTATCACATTCACTGCAATCATATGGTTTTTCACCAGAATGAACTCTAGTGTGGCTTCTCAAAGAAGACCTCTGAACAAAGCTTTTTTCACACAAATTGCATTTATAGAGCTTTTCTCCTGTGTGAGCTATAACATGTGTCTTCAGATTTTCCATCCGAGAGAACCTTTTGCCACATTGGTTACACAAGTAACGCTTTAGCCCAGTATGCATTCCTTGATGTCTGATCAAATTTCTTTTCTCACGAAAGCATTTGCCACATTCCTTGCAGCTATGGCGTTTTTCATCTGAGTGTAGTCTCTTATGTCTTTGGAGGTTAACCATAGACTTAAAACATTTCCCGCAAGTATCGCACATAAATGAGTGGACAACCAAATGGCTATTACTATGTGCACGAAGGCCACTCTTAAGAGTAAAACGCTTTCCACACTCATCGCATTGGTATGGCCTCTCTCCTGAATGAATTCTCAAGTGTGCCTTCAATTTGGTACTACTAGTGTATTCTTTTCCACACTCAGCACACTGGTATGGATTTTGACCCACATGATGCAGTTTGATATGTTTCTGAAGATGACGTTCAATTATGAAACTTTTGTCACAATCTTCACAACGAAACAAACATTCTTTCAATTCACTTTTCACCTGTGATTTCTTCTTTTTCTTTTTAGTTTCTACCTGTGATTGTTCATTACTTGGTTCTTCCTTTTTCTCATGAATATTCTTGTGAGTTATCAACTCATGAAGTCTTCTAAAGCTCTCATCACAATCATTACATTTGTGAGACTTTTTCTGTACAACTGTTGCCAAAAGATTTTGAACACTACTATCATTCTTCAGGCTGAAATCGGACTCATTGCTTGAAGATTGATTTCCATTTTCATTGCCATGTGTTTGAATGTGTTCATAAAGGGAATATATACAAGTATAAGCAACATCGCATTTGCTACATTTAAAAGGCATGTCACCTAATTGGACAGTCATGTAAACAGTAAATAGAGCACTCATCTTAAATGTCTTATCACAATGTTTGCATTTGACTAATTCGTAATAATTAAGCTCTTTCATGTGATTTATTGGACGTTTTTTTTTACCAGAACTAACAGTATATTTAATTATATATTTTAATTGTCCAACAGTTGAAGGAATATCATTTAAAGAACAAACTTTCTGTGCAGGAAGTGCCTTGAAATTGCAATCCTGTATGAGTTTCAGATATTCCTCATTGTGTAGTTTTTCCATGTGATCTTCAAGAAGAAGACTGGTAGGGAAGCTTAAACCACACACTGCACATGAGCAAAGGTCTGTGAAAATATGAAAAAAGATTCTGAGAAATGGAGAAGAATAGGGGGAAGAGAAAGTTAAAGAAGAGAAATCTCATAAAATTAAAACATATATCTCTCTACTACTAGGATAAAATTTATCAACATTACTGTTTTAAAGTTGGCATCATCAATAAAGCTCACATATTACTTTTCCTTCTAGAACTCAAAACAATTTTTCTTGGAAGATCCTCATAAATTTAATGGTGCTATAATAGAATCTATGTTGACTTTTCCATAACAGTTTGGTTAGGCAACCTTAATAGGAAATCAGAAGGAAAAAGAACAAAACTAATTTAAAGTAATAAAAATATATTTGTAGGTACTCTACCATTACAAGTGGGTAGGACAAACAGTCCCGCTTCACGTTTACGCTAAGTGAGCACCTATATTATCACAATACTAAGTCTTTCACACACCCCTCAAGCCCATTCCATTGATGTATTGATGTATAAATGTTATGTGATTTGAGTAACATACTGTGTAGGATAGCCTGAGACAAAGGAGTTATTGCATACTTTAGGAAACCAAACCCACAGCAATGTGCTGTCTTCTTTCTCACCCCCTCTCATTATTTTCCCTCGCACCGTCTGTCCAGGGGTTAAAGTGGGAAGCCTTCACATGGCCTGAAAGTATTGACTTGGACAGTCTGCCTGGCCTGCAAGGTTTTCCGACCCATAAGACGGAGACTTCATATTGACTTATATTTTAAAGGAGCTGCTATGCAATGGGTAAAATGCATTTCAATTTTTTAAGTTTACATAATTAAGTAACATTTCATTAAGAAGAAGGAATGAGAAGAAATTGCAGATAGAGATGTAGATCTAGATTCAGTGAACGCTAGGTCTATTCCCGTCTGCCTGCCGGTCTAGATTTAGATCTAGCTAGGTAAGAATTATCCAAATAGAATCTGGTAATCCAGCACAGAAACAAAGAGAATGAAATCACTGTCGATAGTCCAATTCAACGTGCGACCGGACAAGGAGAAAACTGAAACAAACAGAGCAAAAACAAACGCTTTGTCTGTCTAAAAAGTTGAATTTCCGAGTTCCGGTATTCGAAGTTGCGCGTAGTTGTAAACACATCCCCAATTCCTAATAAAATCAGAATACGAACCCGACTATGCAGGCACTATTGAAGTATCAATTTTGCAGCCTGGAATTGACGTTTCCCATGATGGAGGATTTATTTGGGGTTAGCATCGGATTGTAAAAGTTTAATCAATGTTATTTAGGCATAAATAAAAATAAAAATAAATAATGGAATGGAATGGTCTACCTCATCCAAGTCCAACCTTTCATGCCCCCCTTGAGAACCTCTCACTCTTACCCCCCCCCCCCCATTCCCCAAGTTAAGAACCCCTGATCTAGAATAATAGGAAATCCAATGAAGTGAAAACATTGGATGATGGCAATTTTATTTTTGATAAGTCCAACAAAAACTAAATCTAAATGATCGGAAGTGTTGACTGAAAGGATAGAACAGGAACTGATTCTGAATTTCGCGGGTAGGAACTAAACAATGCAAACTGCAACAGTTTTATATTTGTATAGTTTTGATTTTGACTGGAAAATCTGATTACCATAGATATCCGCCCACAATCACCGACAGAGCCGAAAAACACTGCAAAAGGAGAAAAGAAGCAAAAAAATGTGTGAAAAGCATGGCGGCGGCAACTCGCTGAATATAAAAGCAGTGGACAGAATCGCGGAATGTGCAGCTCATCGGCGGAATGATTTAGCAATAGACAGAAGGGTAGGCATCTCTGTAGACCTATTACCAGTACATGTATTGTATCAAAAACTAAACTCTGTGAAGTATGGAAATAGTTTTCTTATGTAGACACTTAATTCAAGGCAAAAATACTGAAAACAAAAAGACACAGGAGAGAAATGAGAGAGAGATGGTTTTTATTTAAAACTAATACACAAGATATAATATTTACCATTCAAGCTTGTCTCTTCATTTGATTCATTATTACTTGTCATTGGTGAAGTTCTCGTTTGCTCTACTTCAGTGCTTTGGTGGGATATAAATGTTTCCAATTCTTTAGAAGCTTTTGCACAACTCTATAATCAGATACAACAAATATAAGATATTGATTACTTATGCTAAGAGGTTCAAATACTACACTACCACAGAATAGAATTAATTGGTTTTGGGAATAACCAAAGTTTAGCTAGACATGATTTCTTCATACATAAATTATAAGAAGTTGACAAGTTATAAGATACATAAAGCACAGGTTACCTGTTTCATACTCTCAGTGAGATTGTTACAGTTTAGATCTTCAACATCTCCACCAGTTTCAGAATCTTCAAAATCATTGTGACCATCAGAATCTTCAATGCCAGTGATGCTGTCAAAATTGTTCTTGTCATAGTAATTTGCAGGATCAGCTATAAATTTTGGACTATCAGGAACTCCTTTGTTGTAATTGTCTCTTCTTAAAAGTGAAATACAATCTTCATGCAGACTGTCCCCCTCCTTTGATGCCGTTAAGTTTTCTTTCTCCTGAATCTGTTCAATAAAAATCAGAAGATAATGAAGAAATAAATGATTACAATTTTAGAAAATAACAAAACTACAGTAGCAAGTACAGTGATCTCTGCCTAAGAACCCAGTCATTGGGATCAGAAAATAATTGATTCTTAGCCTGGACGTAACTGGCATTGTGCTTTCTATTATTAAAAAAAAAGGCTGCCCCTATTCGTAGCACACTGCTACGAATAGTATTATCCCTATCATCAGTGCCTATTCAGAGCTGTAGCGCCAAAATGTCTAGAAACAAGATGACTTCATCAAAGGTGTGAAAGCGTTTTCTTTCAGATATCCCAAAAAGCGTATTGTGTAATATATCACCAGGTGTCCCACAGTGAGTCATAGCAATTGACTGACCGGCACCCCTGATACCTTGCTTGAACTTGAACAATGGACAGATTGATGATGGTGAAGGGATGGGGCTAGGGGTGGGGATGAGATGGGATTTTAGAGCGTAGTAGAATACAATTACAATGTAGGCCACTAATGTGACTAACCTTATTATCAAAACTTTATGTACACATACCTTGAATCTTGAATTTAAAACAAAGCGTCACATTTGTTATGATTTTGATATTGCAGATTTTTAAAACATTATGAGAACGAAAAGGGGGGATTCAAGATGTTTAAAAAAAAATTTTAATTTCAATACAGTAAATCTTCATGAACTATCTTCATGGTGTCTTTCTCTTGCCACAGTCAGGCATTTGTAATGGCCCTCCTCAGAGCTGGATTCTCCAAAATAGTCTGTTGCTGGCATAGGATTTGAAGTCCTTTGGCTGGATATCGCACAGCTGGAGGTTGGCCTTGACACAGTCCTTGAACCTTTTCTTGGGTCTGCCTCGCTTCCACTTGCCCTTTGCCAATTCACCATGCAGCAGATATCTTGGTATCCTGTGCTCCTCCATGCGGATGATGTCCAACCCATCTGAGCTATGCCTTGATGATCCTAGATTCTATGCAATAGAGTTGGCAAGATCAAGGACCTCTAGGTTCATGACTCAATCTTGCCACCAGATGCAAAGGATAGAGCAGAGTGAGCACATATGAAAACTTTCTAGCTTCTTGATGTGCCTGCAAATCTATTCACGTCTTTAGAAGAGGGATGAAAAATCGATGACATTGTACACCTTTAATTTTGTGGACAGGCGTATATTTTGTTGGTTCAGAACTCTGCCGCAGAGCCACCCTAGTGCTTGACTTGCCTTACTAATGCGGATGGCGATTTCTTTGTCAAATGTGCCATCATGTGATATGGTACTGCCCAGGTACTTGGAGAGATGGGTGCCATTGATGGTGATGGCTGGTGTGAGAGGATCAGTGTTTCATTGTTTGCTACAGGTTGGTGCAGTACCTAAGTCTTACCAAGACAACTTACAACTGGAGATGGTCAGGCTGCAGTGGATGACCAGGACTTGCTACATGTCACATCTATGCTCTGGAGTGCTCCACAGCACTTGCTGACATCGCCTCCACAACTGCAGGATCTACCGATGATCTCTTCCACTTGTTCTGGTAGGAGTCAGCCTTCAAATGCTAGAGCTGACAAACCCCTTTTTTACTCATCTCATATATACTATTTGGCGGTGTCGTAAAACACAGCCCCGTCCAGTCAGAATAGGCGTCTAAACCACTGAATGCTGTAAGTTGGAACTTTCCATGATCATTCGTGTATGAGAGCATGTATGGGACCAAAATATATTATTAGAGATCAAATGGATTTTATGCACCTATTACAGCATTTTTGTTTACGACTCTATTTACGACTTGCTGTGTATGAAAGTATAATTATTTTTTGCGCGTAAAATATCATGACATAGTGGCCAAGTGGATAAAGCGATGTACTTTCAAATTAACATTTCGGTAGAAATTTTTATTTCATTTTTTTACAATTATTTCAATCTTTCTTTTTAAATTTTGGCATAACAACTTCTTATTTAGGCATTGCTATTCTTAAGGCTATGGCTTACTAGCGTTTTGAATCGTATTATTCCTCCGGTAGTGTATTTATTTTTATTTTTAAATAGTTCGTTTATAAGTTCTAAGTTTGAGTAGTCATCTCTCTCTTTCAGATCAAAGTAGCTCAGTAGGAAAAATCTTTTTAACATTTTCCCACCTATTCATCATACTACTTTCTTCTCCCTTCCTTATTTACAATATTTAGATCTTCATTTCTATTATCAAATTCAAATGAAAAATCCGTTCATGCAATCAGAGTTCAGCTTGTCAATATCCATGCAAGTAATAAATGAGGGGTGGCCATGAGAAAAATTTTCCGAAACTTTAATCTAGGGTTTTGAAATCCATCGCCCTACCAACTAAGTTACTGGGCCACCTCAAGATAATAATTATCTTATAAATGTATAAGCAGCAATTTATAGATTACCAGTATCCCAGTTGTGTGGTCTTACTCATACAGTTATCAAATTACAATGCAAGATTAAACATACTCTAGACTAGAAGGTTTTCATTTCTATTTGACTCTGAGTCAGTTTCTGATGCTAACATTTTACCTTTGTACACCCATCAGGGTGATGAACATAATGTGTACAGCAATTGCATACACGAGACATGGCTTCTATTTGGAAGATGATGGCAACAGCATGAGTGCAAAGAGGGTCAGACCTGTCAAAGAAATTTTTTAAAATGCACAATGTATTTCATAGTTGCTACCTCCACATGTATATAAAACATAATTTAATCAGATAAACTTTTGCTCTACTTGGACAAAGTAAAAAAATGAGGACCTTAAGACATGAACAGGACAAAAACTAATAGGGGAATATTTGGGCTCAGACAGTGTGAATTGTTGTTGAGGATTCCAACTATTATTTATCTGAAACCCCTCTGCCTCATTCCCTATTTACTTACGATCAACCATGTTGATTTCGAGGCTATCTCTTTGTACTGTATTAGTGCCATGTAGTGCTTATTGTTCAATAGATCTATGAAGGATTGAAAACTTGTATTTATAATTAGATTTAATGCGTGCACGCAGGGAATATCCCAGCCAATAATAGCACTACAAGTTCAGGATGGCGAAGCTCTAAATAGACTTAATTAATTTCGATCTCTTTTTAGAAATTCGATGTTTGATTGGGTCGAAAATTGTTTTCTCCTTCTTGGGCGAAGCGAATCGGTGCCATCATAGAGGTGGCAGGTTCGTTCCCCTATGCATCACTAGATTTTTTTCGTTTTTCTCTAAGGAGTTATTTCATATTCTTAATGTATTAAGTATTATTTCTCTGAAATCCCACTGCCTCATACCCTATTTACTTAGTGTTATATTTGGTATCATAGTAATGCTTATTAGTATGAAAATATAAATATATATACTGACCGACAACATTTTTAAACGTTTTAAAAATGATCTTTTTGTCTAATTGATTGATTTCAATTTTGTATTGGATGTTAGTTTGGTGTTACGATGTGTGCAAGGGATGTTACTAGTGAGTAGATTTCATGTGTTATTGTATACACAGAGGATTATATTTCTGTCTCCTTTTTTTTTCTTTTTTTTTTCCATGCCAATATTGTCAACTAAAGACTGCTCTCAAGAGCTCAGCATGCTCCAGGCTGGAGTCTACATATATGTCAAATGACTAGGTCATTCAATGTGGCTCCCTTATCTTTTACAAAGATTTGAAATGACAGACACTGTCGGGGATCGACTCAGGCCAGGCCAACCAATAGTCACACACCCTGCCACTGATGGAATTATCGTATTAAATCATCTGCAAAATTTGTTCCTTCCAGCAACTATGACACCTCGCAATGCATGGAAGACCAATGGGTAAAAGGACTGTTTGGCAGCAAATTTAATTAGCAAATCTTTTGGGTCATAGACAAAAAATCAGGCCTCTACTGAACAGGGAGCACCATATCCGACGTCTACAGTGGACAAACGAAGGAAGAATTTGGGCACTCAATCAATGGTATGGGCTCGAATCAGCAGTCTCTATCGGACAGATCTCCATTTTTTTTTTAAGGAAACATCAATGCTGTAACAGGGGAGCGGATAGCTCAGTGGGTAAGGCGCTCAACTACCATGCCAAAGGTCCCTGGTTCAAACCCCTGCAGGCTTGAATTTGAAATCTAAATTTATTTCGGATTTCCTTCTGCCCCCCCTATCCTTAAGTTGCTAGGATAAAGAGTG
Organism: Aegires albopunctatus; assembly: GCA_032466395.1. Lineage (NCBI taxonomy): Eukaryota > Metazoa > Mollusca > Gastropoda > Nudibranchia > Aegiretidae > Aegires > Aegires albopunctatus. The sequence continues at coordinate 3,570 of JASKDV010241966.1, read as the reverse complement.
TCAAGTCCTATCGGAGATGGACTACAACATCGGAGGTCCCATGTGTATATGTAATATACGCATGTAAAAGAACCCTTGGTTGTTTACAAGGCAGTCTAGGATAACCCTGATATCACCAAAGTAGAGGACATGGGTAAAATTCAATACACTTGAAGGACATGTGATTCCGTCCTTTCAGGCCCACCCTGACATGCAAACATTCCAGCAAGACAACGCCTGAGCTCATGTGGCCCGTGTTTATATGGAATTCCTAAATTTACTGCCTTTCAGAGTTTTGGCATGACCCACGTAATTACCCAACCGCTCATCTATAGAGCATCTGTGGACTGAACATGGACGATGGATCCAGATGCGACACACTGTCAACAGACACCAATTGCTTGAAGCCTTAGATGAGTAATGGAACCATCTACCCCCAAGCATTTATTGCAAGACTCACATGGTCAATGAGGAGGTGATTACAAGCCTGCATACAAGCTAAAAGGCCAAATTCCTTATTAAAATAAGCCTAAAGATACCTCTAGCAATCAACATTATTTAATGTTTCAATAATTTGTTTTCAATGCATTTACATATGAAACCATAATCATTAAAATATCATATCTTTAAAAATGTTATATCATTCAAAAATGATTGTTTTACAAAATTCTAATGTCTTTGCACCAATTATTCATTTTTGTGTAATTTCAAATTAAGAGGTATGCCTCAATTTATTTTCATAATTTTCAACTTTCTTTATTGCTACAGAAAGCCAATCTAAATATCTAAAATTGAAAAACGAAATTATTGAATGCCTTATTTTCTTAAGAAGATATGGTTAATTAAAGAAACATATTTTTATTGCCAGTCAGAACATTTAATATGGTAGTTTAAAGGTGTTTAAGATGTTACTCTAGCAACAAGAAAAACATAAAAGTAACATTTATTCTGGCACATCAAGTCAGTCAATATCACTATTTTATTCATGCTCCCCTTCATTTATTTCTTCACCCCCCCCCCCCCTTCTAAACACATGTCAAGTGGCTATGTCATTCAATCTAGTTCCCGCATCGATAAGTCGACTTCCACAACGATTTGAAATAACAGACACTGTAGGGGAGCATCTTCTTATCATAAGCTGCTATGTTGATCGCTATGATTTATAATGCAAAGATAGATTTCAGACACTCTCACAACTGCATGTGGTATTAGCCTTGCCTGATGGCGCAGTGTATCTTGTTAGGGTGTATCATACTTCGCGCAGTAGGGAAGCGGAGTGATGTGAAAAGGTTAAGAAGTTTCTACAATATAAGGGACAAAAGAACAAACCCAGCCATGCAAGTGCAATGTCCATTGACGATGGTTCCATCTTTATCGTTTAATCCAACCCATGCAATATGAGACTTCTCAGAGACAACCAATATATCATCCAATGACCTGTTTAAGAACATAAAAGAGATATTATTCAGTAATTAAAAATGTATTCTTTAGAAAGAAATACTCCATGTAGAAAAAAAACAATGATATAAAAGAAATATGATCTGGTGCAGAATCTTTTAAAGTAGGCCATTTAATGAATCAATACTTATTGTTTCTCTTTGGTAACTCTTGAGGGCATTCTGGTTATTCTGACAGGACAAGAATAAAATGAGCTAAGTATTGAGAATCAGTTCCAGGCAATACTCGAGCTAGAAGAGACATCCTTGAAATCTTAGTTAAAAGCAATTAAAGAAAGTTCACTGTCAATCACTTTTGCTAAGCACAGAGAGTAATTTCTTTCAAAAGTTTTCAGGTTTTGATTTGACTGTAATGATATCGCTTTGTCACAATTAAATTGCAACCAATGGTTTTGAAATTTCACACAATATATATCAACGATTATGTGCCACTACATGTCAAATTCATTGATATTCGTCAGTGCAATCTTAACCTTATTGTTGCTCGAACTTCTGGACATTTTTGGGGGGTCACCCTATATAAACTGTGTACCAGCAGTTTCATTTGTCCTGAGGCCAATTCATTGATTTTTAAGTTGAAATGGCAATTAATTTAAATTTACCCATTTATCAAACTATTTGGAATTTGTAGTTCATGAAAATTTTTTTAACACTTGTATATTACTGACCTTTTAAAAGTGTACATAAAATTTTTTCACTTTTTAATTTATCTTTAATACTTATGTGTCATTACAAGCAGTCAAAACGGTATCTCTATATACTGTACATAGCAAGTTCAATAAAATTTGGTGCCATCCTGTAAAAGATAATGGATGTTTCATTATTACTTGTCATTATTATTATTATTAATATTATTATCATTATTGTTATTATTATTATCATTATTTTTTATAATGAAACTAGTCGAATACCCGCGGCATTGTGGGAAAGAGTGATGCTACATTAATTAATTGATTATTATTGTTGATTCGTTGCACCCAGCAAGCTAGATCTATAGTTTTCCTGAACAGATACGATTTTTAAATTTAGTTTATGATTATGCTTCCTGCATTGTGTTCAGATTCTACATACTATGTTTCAATGTAGTTTAATACATGAGACCAACATTTCGCAGATAAAATGGCAGACTTGGACTGTCAAGTTAAAGCCTCGATCATAGTGGAAAAATTAAGGCTGATATTTATAGAAAGAAATAGCTGTCATTTGCCTTATAATGCATAAATTTCACTCGTGTTGCTGTTATTGAATGTATCATTTTATGTCAAAGAGCTAATTAAAAGTCATGATGGAGTAACTGGTTGCATGTAGTATGTATCACTTTTCGCCAGAACAAATATGGATCATTCTACATTGTAATCGAGAGATCGCATTTCAAATTTTTCATTTACTATTGCTGAAGGATTTTCAAGTGAAGAGTTCAACAAGAAGTCAAAACAAAACCTCTGGTTTGTAGACGACCTCATGAAATCAAGCCATGCCAATGGTTTGTTTTGATTTTAGGGAGCGACCATTTTTGATCCAAATTTTTAGAAATGCTTTTATTTTGGTTTTAATCAAGCAGGAAAACACTTGATTTTGTTAAATAACACTAAGCTATCCATATATCAATCTACCATATATGCAATTTGATATTTTTTAGACCTGTCAGTCATTCTGTGTGAGAGAGCAAAAATTTAATTGAGCCAAAGAACACAATAATCGCCCTTTCGTTATATTATTTTAAGAGAGATTATTATTATTATAATAATAATTATTATTACTATCATTATTATTATTATTATTATGAGTCGCCCTATTTACTTGTGATAACAAGCAGAAAAAATGAATCCACCAGCAATCATGCATATATATATATTATTTAATGATATCATATTGATTTTAAAATCATTATTTTGGACACTTTTTCTCAAATTTAAAATATCAATACAGTGCAACCTCAGTATTCGTAAAACCTGGCTAATAGGGACGAAAGCTCAGGGAACGGAATTTACTATTTGGCGGAAAACAGACATGATCTCAAAACTTCTACTTTCAGATGCCTATTTTTGTCAATTTTTAACTTCAACATATACAAGATTGTAATACATCATTTTAAAGCTTGAAATGCCAGGGATTTGAATATATAAGAATTTTG
>JASKDV010241855.1:0-17748 GCA_032466395.1 Aegires albopunctatus | reverse complement strand
ATTAATTTGAATCTTATGCCTGCAAATATTTTAAATAAAATTAGTATTGTATTTGTAATTTTTAGCTATTTCGATTTGTATGCCTTGTTATTTTCATGTGACTATGTCGGTTAAAAACCTTTACGGTTTACCCGAGCCTTTTCTTGGGATTCTATTCTATGTATTTATTGTATATATACCGACAATAAATAAAGATTTTGAATTTGAATTTGAATTTGAATTTGTAACTGACCACGATAAAAGTGTACTCTAAAAAAGTCCTTTTTGTTTCTCATATTAAATCTGATTTTTTATAAAATTGTCCTCAAATATGGAAACATCTCTGGAAATGTTGCCCACCAGGTTTCACTATCATAGGCTATGTAGTAAGGAAGTTATGATTGTTTTAGCAAATTTACTGCAACAACGCCATAACTCAATTTTCGATTTTTCTCTCCAAACAAGCAAAGCACCGCTGTTTAAAATGGTTGCGTCACGTTGGGGCATCGTTGTCAAGGTGAAGGATTCGAAAGATTATACTAGGGATTCATAATAACAGAGAGTAATGCCATAGTGGCAAATATTTTTTCCTACACCATTGATAGTTTTAGGTTTTGATCTTTAGCTTATTCAAATTTTTGAGGTTATTGACAGAAAAGTTTGATTTGAATTTTATCTTTTGCTGATTGCTAAAGCGTAATTTTTTACTTAAATAAAGGGTCCTAGATTCTAGGTGTTTCAATGTGCATAACACAATTTTCCAAAGTCTGAAATTTCAGCCCATGGTCTGTTTTCTATAACAACGAAATATTCATCTTTTTAGGCCAGTATCTTAGAGTATACTTTTTCATGGTCCCCTGGTAAGTAGGCCTAAGTCTTGTCAGATATCAATAAGTTCATTAAAAATATCCCGACATGGCATGGTATTTAAAACCATGACCTAACCAATCATAAGTCACTGAATTTTATAAGCATATTAAACAAACATTGTTGTCTTGCATATTTTATTTTCATTTCCAGATTTTGACATCCTGACCGTGTTGGATCAACACTTTTGTTTATTCGCTCTTCATCAGGTTATGATATTTTTTACGATAACTCAAAGAGTGAGTGATTCAGCTGACTATTAATTCCCAAGAAAAACTGAACACGTATCATGGACCCATACGGGGAAAAAGTTGACCATACTCTCAGTGGCGCTGATATCGGTGTTGTAATTGGCTATTTTGTAGTAGTCATAGCTGTTGGTATACTGGTAAGTCTTTTGCAACAAATGTGTCAATTTTGTTGGGATAAGGGATGATGTATGATTGGTTTTGAAGTCTGCCCGGCAAAGATTAATTGAATTTAAAAGGAAAATGTTCGGAGATGGAAAATGCTGGTTGGTGGTGAACGATTTAACAGGGAAAAAATGTTTAAAAAAGTGAGGACGAACTAATCGCCACTTAAATGCTTTTGTGAAAACAAAAGCAATTTTAAGCTTTAACTTAATTATTGCTTCATAATATTATGTCTATCATGATTTCTTTTCTTTTTTAATTTATTTTAACGTGATACTCGTACCTGTATACATGTATGTTTTCAATCTTGATCCATTTCAGGCTATGTCACATGCTAACAGAAATACAGTCAGTGGATACTTTCTTGCAGGAAGGTCCTTGTGGTTTTTGCCAGTGAGTGAAACAGGTTTTTGTTTTGAGTTTATGCCGACTTGATTTATCTTTGACCTAAGGTATTTATGTTTCTAATTTTTTCATCTGGTTTTATCGTAGCGGCGACTTCCTGTGATCTTTAACAGTATATTAAATTATGAGGACCTGAAGTAGTGCTCGTTGTATAGTAATGCAGCATAATATTGAGGTCATCATAACGTTGACCTGTCACTCAGCTTGGGGGAAGCGGCGTTTTTTTTTAAAAATATATAGTTTGGAGTCATGTCAGTCAGATTTGTCAGTGGTACACTTATTTCTAATGGTAGACACAATCATTGTATTATTATCACTTCTATTGCATTTTACCTCTTTCAGGTTTGCTTATAGTGTGACAATTCTCTATATCCTCCACGTAACAAACAATGGTCTAGTTAGTCCCCAAATATTTATTGTTCTTTTTAAGGGGTTGGTTCTATTATGGAAAAGACACGTCAACTCTTCTTTTTAGAATTATTGATTTAATATCCTATGATCTTTTGAAGTGTCATGAATTTGACTTTCACAATTTATATTTTATTTTAGCGTTATTTGAAAAAAAATATCAGCCAACAGATCTATTGTAAAAACCGATACCACTGTCTCATATCCAATTGGTTAACAAATGAACCATGCCAATATTCAATTAAATAAATGTGACTCCCGTGCTCGCGAATAAAATGGACGTCTCCTTGAATTGAGAATATGAGGGACGACGTTACTGTCAAATGAATACATTTTAATGGAAAGTTTTCACAAATACAGTGAGATCATGATAGTTCACGCTTAGATCATTGAGTCTTTCCTGCCCAAAAGATACTGAAAGTCACAGCCACGGGGCGATTATTCAATTAAAAAATGGAAAGAAAGAAAAATTACATTTGGTGTAATTGCTTAATCCAATATGTCTACTACAATCTCTGTCTTATAAGAGAAATGACCGTATTTTCATTTCCATTCTTCTTGCTTTTGTTTCTGAGATTTGGACGAACAAAACTATCTCTTATCCTTTCTGACCGACAAAGCACATTGGTTATTTTTCTATAGTCGGTCTTCCTCATTTATCTATAAAGAGTTTGTCAAAGAGCGAAGTTGATTAAACCATAATGGGGTTACTGGTTATAAGTACAAGTTGTAAGTAACTACTCTTTTCCTGAAAAAGTCTGGACCAATCTGTCACTGTAATCGCGACCTTACTGAGAGATAACATTTGGGCATTTTCATTTACGATTGCTATTCGTTAATCCAAAAATCATAAGAAAACCTCTGGTTTGTTGAAGACATCCTGAAATCAAGCCATGAAATGGTTTGAACACTTCAAGTGAAAAGTCTGGTGGGTTGTCCAGGTGGTCTTTCAGTAAGGTTGCGAACACAGTGGCAGAATGATCCGGACTTTCCCTGAAAAGAATATGTCACATACTTTATCTGTCATGGTTTGATCCTGACATTAACGCTTAGGGAACTCGACAAAAGTAACACGAGTTTGGTGATTAAAATTCATCATGACGTAGTATTACATTTTATGTTATTCTTTTCCAGGAAAAGTCTTTATTATTCAGCCATTGTGATCGCGGTCTTATAACTGCACAATCCAGATCTCACACTTTAACGTTGTGCAGTGTTGTGGCCATTTTAGATTTTCGCGGATAGATCGCACACCTGGGTACAGGGAGTGTTGGGCGATATTAGGAAAATTTCGATATCGATACGGTATATATCGACGATGAAAAATGGCGAACAGATAGGCCTAAGCGGTAAAATAAAACTTTTACTTCACTTCCCAAGAAGGCTAAACCAGTAATACTTTTTTTTTCGTTCTTTCGGTTTCTGTGAATTTATTGCCGTGCTAGCTTTTATATCTTGTAAGTTTTTCCGAGAAAAAACGCATCCAATTTCAATTTCTAAGAAACCAAGATTTTCTACCTTTTCTCTCTATTTTGTCTGTATCTGAATTATCGATATCTGTGGTTCGATATCGATACGATACCATATTGACTCTCATATCGATATATCGATATTTCGAGAGATATGCCCAACACTAGTAGCAGGACCTCTCACTTTCCCTAAAATATTATTATGACCGACTGTTGTGCTCGGGGCTGAAATCCTTGAACTTTTGGAAAGCTGTCGATGTTTACTTTACCAACATTGTTACAGTTACGAATGCAGATAGGTAAACGAGAGCAACATGCATTTCCAGCAAAACTTGTCTAAAGCAGGGATTGTGTTGCCACAAGTTACCACAGACTGTAACCTTCTCAGGTTTGTGGTCTCTTTGTAAATGTTTATTAGTTTTTATTAAACCAAACAAAATGCTGACATGGGTCAGGAATGAAGCTGAAGTATTTAAACTCAGAGCACAAATACTAGGAAATCATAATGCAACCCTAAAACATATTCCGTATGCCTTGTTTGAATTATATTTGTACCATCCCTTGCATGATAAATGTAAAAAGGATCAATAGACTTCCATTGTACACAGGTCATGTTTATTATTACAAGTATTAAGGTTACGCCAAAAGACGATATTCGGACATAAAAGATGCGGTACAACAGGCAAAAATAAATAGCGACAAAGGTTTTTCATTAATTACTAACTCTCAGCAATGAATTTAGTTAGTCTATTAAAGAACATTAATTTGACGACCTTTTACGATTGGCTTTTCATTCTCTATAGATTGGGGCCTCCCTTTTTGTCAGCAACATAGGTACTGAGCATTTCATTGGCTTGTCGGGATCTGGCGCTGCCCAGGGAATCAGTGTTGGAGCATGGGAGTTGAATGTAAGACCGAGTTGTCCACAATATGTTTGTTTCTCTATAGCATATGAAGGGTGCAAGGGGAAAACCTGTGATGTCAGTTTTTTGAGAAGATCAAATTTTAAAGTTTCTAGATCGAGTATGAAATCCTGATGTTAACAATACTGCTTTTCTCTGCAGAAATTACTAAAATGGTTATTTGTTGTTGTATTTACGTTGGCCCCATGTCAATATGGATCTTAATTATCTTGTGACAGGGATTTTATGGCAAGTCACCCAAATTTGACATCACAGGTTTTCCCCTTGCACCCTTCATATGTTTTTCTTATTATTTCTTAATGTTCCCTAATCCAGAAAATTCTGTAATCCAAACAAATTGCCGGGAACGAAGGTGTTCAGATTAGAAAGGGCAGACTGTATGTCACTTCTTTTCCTAAACCAAAACTTCTTTAACCATAATATTTACGCTAAAAATCTGGTTATATAGTCGAGATATTAAGTACACTTTGGAAATTTTCATTTCCACAGTAGCAAATGATAAAATTGTTTTATTGATTTTTTCCTTCTTCCAACATATTGAAACAAAACAAAGAACGATTTACAAATAGAAATGAAGCAATACAAAGCTCCCGTTCGTATTCTTTACCTTTACTCGCAACATCAAGTATTTCTAAAAAAGTTTGCATAATGTCGCCTTAGAATAATATTATTGGAGAACCTACTCATTAATTGTCCTTTCAGACCTCAGTAGGCCCTTATATCATCCTCTATTATTGAATTTATCATCTTAGGTTCCTGTTTTTCTTGGGTTAATTTTTATTAATTTTTATTTTTTTTCATTTTCATTTTCATTCAAAAGAATCTTAGAATCTTCTTGGAAGGCATGATGGAAGGTAAACGAGGAAGGAGACGACCAAGAAGACAATTTAAACAAGATATAACAGAATGAATGGACTCTTCATTGACTGAGTGTGGCAGAACAGCGCAAGACAGAAATATGTTTCATATGGCAGTGTGGGAGGCAATGTCTATGAACCATACACCATAGCACAGAGAGAGAGAGAGAGAATCCTAGAAACCTGATTCGAAATTTATTAGATATCACTTTCAGCTAGATTTTGGCATTTCGAACAGTAGAAAGGTAAAGGCCTCTCTGTTCAAAAGCCTTGTCTTATCAGTCTTACTATATGGATGTGAGACCTTGAAACTGACAAAGGGGGAAGAAGAAAAACTTGACACCTTCCAAACCAAGAGCTTGAGGAGGATTTTCAAGATTAGATGGCAGCAGCATGTCTCCAACAAAATAGTCTTAGAGATGGCAGAGGCGGAAAAGACCAGTGAGGAGGTGAGAAGACGGAGATGGCAATGGATTGGGCATGTGCTGAGGAAGGACAAAAGTGATGATTGTGCTGTAGCTCTTGGATGGACCCCTGAAGGACAAATAGAAAGTTGGACAGTGGACATTTCAGGAATCCAAAAGTTAAGAGGGAAAGATGGAAGAAATCTTTTATTCCTAGATCTATCATTAATTTTAATCACAATTTTAAAAGGTAACCACCATTTGTACTGTGATATTAATAATTTAGCTTTAGAGACATATATTTTTATAACAATGCTTTGATCCAACTATGTATTGTTCTTTTTCTCTGTGTTATGTATATATTTATATAACAACTATAGGAATTTTATGTGTATACTAATTATGCCCCTTTTTATGTGTTTTGAATGTTATATTTTATATAAAAAAGAACGGATCTGTTCAAAATTGCTCTGTTTAAAGGACAATAAAGATTTATTATTATTATTATTATTATTATTATTATTATTATTATTATTATTATTATTATTATTATTAAGAAATTGAATACATCTGTTATTTAAATAATGCAATAGGATTATGAAATAGGCCTCTTTTCATTATTTGCAATATCGGACAAATTCAAATCAGCCTATATTATACATGTAATTGGCTTTAATATTTTCCTCTGTACTTGTACTTGTGTACTTAAAACTTACTCAATGAATTTTCCTGTTTAATTTATAAAGTATCAATTTTGAAATAGAATTTTACTTGCATATCATTATTTCAGCTGATTTTAATGATAATGCACATTTCTATTCAAAATAATGTAAACCTTAAACCTATCCCATTAATTATCCATGAAAGCTATTGGTAGGTAATATAATAAGTACTTTTATTATTATTATTTTTTTTTATTGATAGCGATAAATCTGAATTTTCTTTGCTTCAGGCATCACCTTCAATTGTCACCTTTAGTGAATCTTTGGATGACATGTTAGATGGTGGGATCCCTTTGTCTAAAATTACAGAATTTTGTGGTACTCCGGGCACTGGAAAAAGTCAAATGTGGTAAGTCCCTTTTAATACATAATATGCTGCCTAATTTGTTTCTTTTTCTGAATTTTATTTTTGTATTGATCAGTACTTTGTGGGAAGTGTCTTATAGCTCATATCAATTAGTTTATTTATCAGTAGGATAATATAGCTCATAAAACATTGTTTGTTTATTAAAGTGTGCATCATTAAGAGTCCAGCTTCCGCACTGAACACATGATATTCCTCTCATGGCTTAACAGTTCTTGAAGAAGATTTTGTCAGCTATGCAGGCCTATAACCCATAGAATGGCATAACATGAATGAGGTAATCTACTGCAGTTAAAAAAAAAGATGAGTTTTATCTCTATACCATGTATATCCCCAGCTGGCCATTTCACGCAAGTACCATCTCAACTCCCTGGGTAGCATACAGCAGAGCAGCTGATTACCAGTGCTTACTTGCTATCAAAGTGACAAGATCTTTCACTGCCACCAGAGGGTACTCTTTTTACACCTCAGCACAGTGTGGACAATTTTCCTGGGGACCAATGTCAGACAAGTGGGAATCAAATTCATAGTTTTTCAATTGAAAGCCAATCTTGCTAACAATCGAACATGACGGCACAACTTTAATTATGCGTTAAAGTTAAAGACATTCTTAGACTTGTATTTCATTTTGCATTTAATGCTTAAATTATACCCTCCCCCACTTGTCCCATTCTTTTGTTGAAAGATTTTTAGGATATGTTCACAACACTCTGTAATCCGCTATTTTACATTGCTCCCTGTTTTGTTTAGCTTGCAACTGTCTGCGGATGTGCAAATACCTACTGATCTAGGTGGTCAAGAAGGGGAGGTAATTTATATTGATACAGAAGGAAGTTTTATTATTGATCGTCTCACTGACATAGCCCAGGCCACCATAGATCACTGCAATGCAGTTGTGCTGGAGAAACAAGGTTTGACAAGGATTGATTATCAATTATGAATTGGAGAGCATTCTAATCATTTGTTTTTTTAAATGTTTATGGTTGCATGTGTGAATATAGGTTGATAAGATCTTTCTCCTTGATGTTTTATATGGATTATACTGTATTTGATTTAATTATAAATCGGATGTGAAATGCTACAATTTATTTGTGAATTAAAAGGAATTTGTTTGGTTTTGTATGATGTAGCTATAGAGACATTTAAATTTGTAATTGATGAATGCCTTTCAAGGTTTTGAGCATATTATTGAATTTAGAAACAATATTTATTACATTTGAATACATAGTTAAAAGAAACAAATGATAACTTATTCATTTATGTTAATTTCCCTCTCCCTGTTGCAAGAGATATTTTTGTTTCAATTCACCAAAGAAATGAATCATGTTCATTTCATGAATGTAAATTAATTTGTATTCTAGGAGCAAATTTGCAGGGGTTTACTTTGGAAAAAATATTGTCGGGCATTCACTACTTCAGATGTCAGGATCATCATGAGATGACAGCTGTTCTTTACAAGATTCCTGAACTGATTGAAAATCACCCTAAGGTATTAGCACCATTGCATTTATTAAAAAAAGAAATAAAAAAATTTATTTCCTTTGCTATATAAATTACTTCTTTTTTGATTGTTTAACTTTTCGGTAATAAGAACAAAAATCAAAGAACAAGTCAGATCGTCTAACTATTCATAATCTTAAACTCTATGTTATCAAGAAAAGAGGCTTCTTTTTCATAGAGACTTCATTTAAAGTTGTCTACAAGAAGTCAGTTACATCGTTTATTAAAAATTCTTTGGTCTTATATGTTTTATATATATAATTGCAGATCAAATTACTTATCATAGACAATATTGCATCACCTATTCGGCAAGGCTTTGAAGATATGATGGTTCAAAATCATTTTTTGGGTATAATAGGACAAACTCTTGTAAACATTGTGAAGCAGTATGACTTAGCAGTAAGTATTATATATCTTTGCCTTTTGATATTTTATAAAGGATTTTTTTCCAAACATTTCATCTTAAAATTAGTATTTGAATTTAAATATCCTACTTTTGAGACTATGATATATCTAGTGCCTCTGTAAATGTAAAACTATGGACATCTTTTAATAAGATCTAACAAAGAAATGATGTAAGTTATTAGAATGCTGAAAATCTCTGACATCATGAATGAATACTTGAAGAGAGTTTTGATCAGTTTAGTGAATTGATGATTCATACTAGAAAATTTTGAAAATGCTATTTCAGCCAAATCAAATCCTCTTCTCCCAAGTTGTATTACAGCCTTTTTAAGGCATTTGAAATACTTAATCATTTCGGATTCAGAAATCCACATTGACAGGAAGATGAAATTAATGACAGAATGACAAGGACAAATCAATTACTAAGCAGAATATCCCGAAAGGGAGAATTCACAGTGGTCCTAAGCATAAGGTGCTGATTTCCAAACCTTTAGATTGGGCTTGGATTCCCACCATTGCGCTGGTTTGCAAACCTTGCTTTGTTTGAGTGATCAATCACCCACCCCTTCATCCCATCCAATTCTATATGCCCAATTCCTCTTTATTATGTGCCAGGTCTGAGACAGAAATATTTTATCATGTCTCCTCAGTCACCTCTGTTGTCTACTTTCCTGATGAATTTATTTGACCACCTTGTACAAATATTCAATTACCTAATTACTTTTTCATAAAATTAGAAGTGATGACTTTTCCAGCTAGAATTTGTGGAAACTCCAAGGAGCATTATGGTTATATGGTTGAAAGTTAGCTTGCATATGAATATGAAAAGGTCCTAGGTTTGATACTTGATGAAGGCATGATGTTAAGTCCTTTGTAAAGACTCTTCACACACATATTTCTCACTGTACACCTGAGGAAAACTAGTGCCTATCCATGGGCGGAATCAGATCTCGTCAGTTTTCTGGAAGAATTACCTTTTATTTGAGCGTGAGTTTGTAGACGTAAGAAAAGTTTTGAATGGAAAATAGTGTGCGAGAGAATCCCTATGAAGAACATAAAAACTCTAGTAGACTTTTGGCTGTTTAGCAATGCTCTTTACATTTGCTTTACTTAAAATCTAATCACTCATGGAAACTGTTTTTCATGCAACCAGATAAACATATATATTTCCTTTCCATTTTCTTCTTGCCTACCACAGGCTGTGTTAACAAATCAGATGACAACCAAGATAGATTTCACACAAAACGAATCTCATCTCATCCCAGCCCTTGGGGAAATCTGGAGTCATGCTATAAATATCCGCATCATTTTTTCTGAGGATTACAATCAACGTTGTGCATTATTGAAGAAGTCACCAAATAAGGGAGAGACAAAATGTGCTTTTCAAATCACGGTATGTGAAGAGGTAAAGAAGTTATTGGTAGAAATAAAGAGCGGAGATAAAAAATGAAAGTCCTGAAATGAAGTGCAATATTCGAATAATGAGAATCTTTGCTTTCTATTTTTAATTTACTATTAAGAGATAAAAACCTTACCTTGAGAATCAGAATTCATAAAGCAAACAGATTTTATAATTAATTTGGATATTGAAGGGGACATCAGATGCCCAGTGGTTACCAATATTACCTTGGTTCAAACATGAAAAAACTCAAAACCTGTGTTCAATTGTCAGTTGCTTGCTAGTTTTCACTCTCTTCACTTGCTACTGCCTATGGGATAGGCCACCCCCCTTAAAAAAAAAAACGGTATTGGAAGAAAGGGGGAAAGTGAAAGTAGCATCCCAAAATCTCTGCTTACCTATTAAGCAATCACTTTTTTTTTTCATTTGCTTTTGCTTGCTTTTAAAAAGCAAGCAACTGCTTACTGAACATGACCCAGTGGCTCATTCACTGACTCTAGATGGCTGGGTAACATGGTTTGATCGAACCCTGCTAATTTCAATATTTTCTCCCTAACTATTGGTCATTGATTAATGGTCCTTAGGCGAGAAACTCTCTCCGTTTACCTCATGAAATCCCTGTGTTAGTTGGTATCAGCTAAAAGCTTGTTTTGAAACCTGCATTTAACTGACATCTTGTGCAGGATGTGATACTCATTGCACAACTACTTGATGCCAAAGAAACAGGTATAAACTCCGGCTCTATGTGCTTTGTTGGCTCAAAAGGAAAATTACTTTGTTTACTTAGTTCTTAAGAGTTAAAAACCTCGAGTTGAAAGTGACAGAGAATCTAACTTGTACAGTTTATAAGGGAACTTTATTTATATTTTCACTGGATCTTATCTATCCCCAGACACATGGCATACGAGACCTTGTTGAGATGTCCACAGAAACCAAATCTGAGAACTCATCTAGTTCATCTGGATTTACAGATTTAAAAAAAGACCATTTACAACAGAGGGTAGCAAGCATCACAAAACAGGATGAGAGAAATCCAGTCAAGAGAATTCGCTTTTCTTGACAGATTGCTTGTCTTTTTTACTTCACTGTGTTCATTAAATGATGGTCAGATAAAGAGAGAGAGAGAGAGAAGGATGGAGGGAGGGAGAGAGTGTGTGTGTGGGGGAGGGGGGGATGGACACAGAGAGAGGAAGCGGTTAGGGAAGGGGAGGAAAGGAGATATAGAGAGTGCGTGTGTATGATATTTTGTTTGACAACACATTGTTTTATCATGCATCTTAATGCAATTACAAGTACTGTACATTCCCTTGTGGACGAAAGGAAATAGGATTAAAGAATGGTAATCTTTATAAAAAATTGATGCACTCAAGACTTATTTTATTCCCATTTGCTATTCTAAGTTGTTTTGTTGTAACATGGAAAACAATTCATAAAGATAAGTAAAGAGGCTTGTGGAACCAACCTTTATGATATAATACTAGAAAATCTGCTTTGAGTTTCAATGCTTCTTTTTATTAGGCAGTCCAAACCCGCTTCTGTACCTCTTACAGTATCGGTCAGACGGAAAATAGGCCTAATTCCCTTCAAATTCTTGGTGTTTACTTCAAACTTAAGTTCCACAAAAATTACACTGCTAGAAACGTCTAATAAGCTTTATAATGATGTGTAATATGTTGTGTTTGAATGTGATGAGCGTGTGGCATTGAGAGAATTATAAAGGCTGTTTTTCATTCTTTCTACTACCAGCCATACTGAGATTGGCTGTTCGCGGGTAAAGTTGATTGACTCTCCTCTCTTCTCTCGCTTGACGCTTCGCTTGTAAGATAGATACAGACAAATGAATGGTTGATTCGGAAAGAGCTAAAAATAAGAAGTATCCTTGATCATTTCTTCGTTTCGAAATTGGCGTTTGAAAAAAAAAAAAAAATTTAAAAGCTGTAAAGAGGAATAAACAATCATCGTACAAGAGCCTA
Source organism: Aegires albopunctatus (assembly GCA_032466395.1). NCBI lineage: Eukaryota > Metazoa > Mollusca > Gastropoda > Nudibranchia > Aegiretidae > Aegires > Aegires albopunctatus. The sequence continues at coordinate 5,660 of JASKDV010241855.1, read as the reverse complement.
CAAGAGCCTACCCGGCATCAATCGAAAGCCTAATTAATAAGGATTTTACTGAGAACATTGCTTTTAAAGTTGACATCTATCAAAGCAAGCTGTCGAGGGAAATCTACAACCCATTTTTTGCCATCTCGAGGTGGATGAAGACAAGAGTGGCAGCCGCCATTAGTACTTGCTTGTGGTTTCATTTGAACTTCTTAATGGAAAAGGATGACTTGCTTGGTAAGTAGAGTGATATAAAATTGTAATTTTACCATTAATTTAATTGATGTATGTTAATTAGAAATATTTTTTTATTTTTAGTGATCAGTAAGTGTCAGTCCGTCAAACTGGTGGACGGCTTGAGTCCTAGTCAAAACTAGTTCTATTTTATACGGGGTCCAAATTAGACAGATTTATTTGATAGGATGGGAGATTATAATCATAACTAACCCTACAAATTATATTTTAAGTAATTTAAGAGATTTTAACTTTTAAGCCTAAAAAGAGATGATTTTTGTGCATGCTAATCATCGATTCAATATGAGTAAAATCGACGCCATTTTGAATTTTAAATGGGTGGGTCAATTGTATGGGCAAGGCGACATAGCGTTATCACTTGCATTAAAGAAAGTAAATTTTTCATTGTATCGCACCATTTGCGTCACAAAAGCAGTTTTTAAATATCATAATTAAGCTGCTTCAAATTTAAGGTCTGGTAATAATTATTTTTCATTAACAAAGAACATATTATTTTATCAACTATCCCTTTGCCCCTTTACTCAATAGTGGACTCGTCCAATGTGACATTCCATCTAAATCTGAACGTATTACTACGTTTGTTTAGGCCTAGGCCTACTGCAAGGACAATTTATTGACAATATTTGCTTTTTTGTTTGGTTTATTTGTTATTGTTTGGGTTTTTCCTCTTACTGAAGTGGCAGGGCTTTATCGGGCTTTTAAATCTAGTTCAGTACAACACCATTAAATTGTAGGCCTATTACGGTAATACATGTACCGGTAATTAGAAAAATAACATGCATTATTATTATTATTATTATTAATTATTATTATTATTATTATTATTATTATTATTATAAGGACACTTTGTCCTATATAGGGCTATAGACTGATAAATTCAATAGGTTTAAGTATTTTTTATTATTATTATTACTATTATTATTATCAGTATCATATCTCTCCAATCTGAAGGACATCACAGGGATGAAAATGCGCGAAGTGGTTGTTAAGAGCAACAACCCAGACGAATGGCGTCAGGTTGTCAACAACGTTGCAGCGACCATCGACAGCGGTGATGCTGACAGGTGACAGGTAACTATTATTATTTTTAAAACAGGACAGTTTCACATTGTCTGGATTTTCTCAATTATTTTCAGATGATGACATATTTACAAGGAGCATTTCTGTCTGATGTCGACCTCGACACCCGACTGTCTCTTACAATAAGATTGCTGACCCAGCTTTACTGTTATGAAAAATTAGAGTCATCTAATTCTCATCATATGAATTAATAACGTAACTTATTGATGGATAAGGTTTCTTTTCAAAGGCATATTTACTCTCATAAGGCTCTAGAACCTATCTTAAAACTTGTTTTATGTAGCTAGATGATGCCAGTAGCATATCTAGTAGTAATGTTAATTTAAGTCAGTTTTTGATGATTTAAAAATTTGAAAGTTTCAATTTTTTGCATTTTTAAAAAATGGCCTCTCATTGCAGCCTCCATTTTCAGTCTAATATAAAAAATATTCTTTTACAACCTTGGTTTTTGAATTCTCTGTTTGTTTTCAAACATTTTGATATATTATTATGTTAAATTGGTCCAGAAATAAATATTTTACGGATTTTTGAAATTTGACTATTTTTGTGTTTTTTGTCTCCCTTGTATTTTTACGCAAAATTGAATAAAAGTGCCATTTTGAGTGCATATATCTGGAAATTTACATGAATCTTTGGCACTTGTAGTGTGGTCACAATTATTTTCAAAGGGATCTGAAGACAATTGGCTGTTGTATGATCGCTCAAAAACAGGAACAATTTCAAATTTGAACAATTACGCAATTGGCATCAATTCATGAAATTTCAAATTGCCATAACTTTCTTAATAATTAAGCTACAGGGATGGTTCTGGTATCATTGTCTTCAGGAAACTAAGCTCTTTGCATTGACCAAATAAGAAACAGAATATGGGGAACTTTTCGAAATGGGTTTGGACTGCCTATTTTTAGTGATACATTTAAAATCTAAATAGTTCTGTGATATGAGACTGAGAGGGTACATTCAGTTGAATGATTCTTAAGCCAGTATATTATTAATAAGAGTTCAGTCAACAAGAGTAGGGTTTACATATTGATTGCAATTAGAGTTATATTGTAAGAAAGTCCTCATTGAAATTGAACACTGAACTTATCCTTTGGATTTAAGTCCTTTGTAATATTTATAGTAAAGGGCAAGTGTTGTCATCTTCAAACAAGGATAACTGATTAAAAAAAAACGAAGATAGGTTTCAAAGCCTTTGCGTGGTGCACTATAAATATATTCTTTCCATAATATGCTGGTAGTGATTCATATGGAATCTATTGGAATCATCTTAAGCCAATACTATGAACTACATTGCAGTCCACCTAAGATAAAATCGCTTAAGATAAAATCTCATTTGAAATAAACCTTTCGTCCAGTCCCATTTTTTTCCTAAGCCAACCAATCAAAGTCCGGTTTATATAAATACAAATCAGTCTTGGTCCGCTTAAAACACACTTTTCTCTGCCACGTGGCCTTCTTCCCCACCCCCATGCGACAATTCCGACCCCCATCAGATTCACGAACGCGGGCCATTTAACAGTACACTGGGTCTCCATTGCTGCTCACATCATGATTGGATGGGGAGAGAGGGGCATAGGTTGCGCGCAAAGAGTAGTGACGTTCTCTGTTTGGATATGACCAATCGAGCATCGCATGCACGGCCTACATGTGTGTACTGTGTTACACTTACTTTTCTTTTTACTTTTCATTCTTCCCTCTACCCTGCGACAATTGACGGTTTGAATCTCAAGTCATTTTCAGTACATCTAAATCTACATTCTGGGTCTATCGCAACATGAGCCTGTCACAGAGAAAAAATGAGTCACAAGAAGACAATGTTGAGCCTGGAAACCAAAATGCAGCTTCTCAAGGATGTGGATGGAAAGTCTATGAAGCAGACTGAACTTGCTGTGAAATATGGGGTTTGGAAAAGCACTTTGTCTGTGCTTATCATTATTATCAAGACTCGACGGGCGATTTAAGAAGCAAGCTCTTTATTAGGGTATCAGAATGTCAGTAAAAGAATAAAAGTAGACGGGTTCAAGGAAACTAGACTTTTACCCATCCCCCATTTTGAATTGAAAGGATGTTTTCCTTGAAAATGGATAAGATAAACCTTGCTTAAGATAAACTTTTTTTCTGGTCCCAGGGAGTTTATCTTAAGTGGACTGAACTGTATTAATTCTTTATCTTTCCATTCAATCCATGTTTTGATCTGGCCATAAGTTTTCATATTCAAACTATTGTTTTTTGCATTGATTTACATAGACTGTTCACTGTTCCCTGCACTCAGTCCTTTTCACATTATCTGAAATTTGTATTTTCCTTGTTTTGTTTGAAATAGAGACATGGGGTGATATTTTTTAGTATACTTTATTTGTAGACTTAACAACAACAGCAACACCAATAAAACATCCCAGTCTATGTTTAAAATAGAGTTTATGTTCATTATCATATATATTATACAACAAAATTGAGAAGAAAAACTAACAAATGTTGCAGGGGGGCTTTATTGTTTTCAATATTATCAATTTTTGAAGTTTGTCATCCATACATATATTATGAGATGCAAATGAGTTGATCACTGTTCAAAAAATAATTATGTTACAGCATTAAAGGCAAAGATTCACAGCCTTATTTCTTTTTAGGCTTTGGAGTTTGCTCTGCTGTCATCTGATCAATTTTTGAATTCAAAGCTTCAACTGTTGCTTTTAGATGTTTTTCCACGTTTCCTTCAATTTTCTTAGTTTCTGATGCTAGAAAGGTTTTAATAAAAGACTTTAACTCTTCACTTGCAGCCTGACGCTCTTCATCTGTGGAAATTTGTAAAGGGAAAAATAATTATCTTTTTAAGAAATGAGGATAAGATCACATCACAAAATCTTTCAACCATGTGTTTCCCAAAAACAGCAAAAATGGCAGTAAACATCAGGCTTACACTCACAGTCTCAGTCAACAGTAATCAGGCCATATCATTTTAATAAAAATAAAATCCCAAAGAATATAGTTAAATGGAAGAAAAAATCATCGCTTGACTTTCCTGCATAAAATGATTAATTAATGAAAAAGTTGCTGTGCTTTTTGAACTCTTCATACTTTTAAGAGAGAACCTCAAACTCAAAGAAGCCAAAACAAATGGCTATGATGTATGTTGCATAAAACAGCATCATACACAAATTTTAATTTCTGCCAAAAAGCACAGTGAAGAGGGGCACAATACTAAACAATTTGAGACTGCTATGCCCATCTTTTTATACTTATAATGGCGTTGGATACACCAACATCCTGCTTATAGTGACGCCGCATCAAGGTCCCATTTTTTCTCCTTATATGTCATTAGTAATGAAATATCCAATATAGTGACATGGAATTTGACGATCCTACTTGTACTGATATCCCTACTTGGTCAAAGCTGGGAACATTAAGTCAAAAATAGTGGTCCAATGAAAAGTCTTGTTTGCTGACCAGTAAAATCAATGCGCTTAGGCTATCACATTTATATGTATTGCTTAACTTAAAATTACTAGCAGGGTTACTTGCAATATAGATGGACCGAGTACAGTACCTGCCGCTGATAAGCATGATCATTGGGAGAAGGTTAGAGCGTGCTTATTGCTGAAGTGTGCTTATCACCGACTCCCTCTCTCTTTCTCTCACGCGCACACACACACGCATACACACACATGGCGATAAGTTCACACCTTTCCTGCACGTTGAGGCAATATCGACCTACACTACACACAAGGCTGTCGCTGATTGTTTCCCATCAGCCCCTAAAAATTAAGTACATTGTGTCCTCTCCTTGCTGTACGTCGCTTTACGGAGAATTTGCACATCGAAGTTGAAGATACACTTTAGCCCCGCCCTGCCCCTTCCCCAACCCCTTTACACCATTGCATGCATCATATTATTCATATACCTTGTCTTGTAATAGAAATATGATTTTATGGATTTAGTGAATAAAACCACTTATGCAAGAAGTATTTTCTAGAAGTCTTGGTGATCCAGACATTGCAATTTATTATGGCCGGGCCTTGAATTGGAGCGTGGTTGAGGCTGAAGTGACTGTGCTTGAAGGCATGTAGATAATATCACAAAAAAATCTGTCGGAGTAAGTAAGCGCGCTTAAATCCGAGGCGTGCTTATCGGCAGCAGGTACAGTACTTTGGTACACAAAGGGTGTTAGAAAATGCTCCATTGGAAGTGTAGAGGATTCTCATGTTTAGCTGTGCTAACCACCTGCCACTGATGTCAATAGTTTCATTCTCAATCACCTATGATAGCCATTCATGGATGCAAGTGAAAAATGTCAAAAAGCCTGCAGACAACCTGTAAAATCTCAAAAAGCCTGCGACTAGTCAACG
>JASKDV010241745.1:7458-17757 GCA_032466395.1 Aegires albopunctatus | reverse complement strand
AGAGAGAGAGAGAGAGAGAGAGAGAGAGAGAGAGAGAGAGAGAGAGAGAGAGAGAGAGAGAGAGAGAGAGAAAGACCCAGACTTCATGCCAAAGCCATCTTGGAGAATATATCTAACAAGGGTTGCATACAAAAAAATATTTTTTAGCACTTTTCAAATAATTTTTTAGCACTTTTCAAATAATCTCTCTGGTTACTGATGATATTAAAGTCTAATGTCTACTGTAAACACTCACCTGCAGTGAAATTTTCAGTTTTAATGTGCGACTAAGATGTACACCAGATCTAAAAAGTTCCCCAAGAGACTTGCTTGGAGCAAACTCCATGACAACCAGGCGCATAGGTCTTACAGCCACAGCCACCAGTGATATGACACTGGGATGTTTTAAACGTCTTAATATGGTAGCCTAAATAAATACAAAGGCCAGAAAAATGTCATAGTGTAGTTATGCAATTGAAAATTTAGAGGCATATATCTTAAGGTAATTATAATGAAGTCTGTACAGATATATGAGACAAGAAATACATATTTCGTTCAAAACTATTCAATTGTATTTATATATATCAAGATTTTAGATGAATGTGGAGCAAACATAAAGACAATGAAAGAGGTGCAAGGAACAACCCATGAGAGGCATTCATAGAGGGTGGTAACAGTCCTATGTGCATCAAAGCATGGGAAAGACTGAAGTACTAAGGTAAGGTAAGGTGTTGGCTTTAAGTTGTCAACAATGTTCATAACTTTACCTCTTGTCTAAGCATCTTGTGAGGGTGAATATCTCCAATAGCACTGAATACTTTTGCAGCAACAATCTGTAAATTAAATCATTTCCAGATTTGTTATAAAAGAAGCATATTTTTTTTTTTTACCCCCAAAGACTTTATGACATTGTAAAGCAACATTGATATTAATCAATTACAGCATTTTATTTGTTTTAAAAATCTTTAAAGCATGGCACAATTTCATTTTTGCTTTGAAACTGCTATTGATTCCTGCTCTATGAGCCAAATTGACTTCTAGAGAATTTCTAAACTGTCATTGGTTATCTTACCTTTCCTTTATATTTAGCCTTGTAAACAGAACCAAATCCACCACCACCTAAAAGGTTTTCTTCACTGCAAAATAAAGTTAAATTATTTGAGAAGATGATAATATTTCATATAAAACTTAAGTTTGGCAATAAGAATAAGAATAATGCACGTCTGTGAATTGGTTCAAATTCAGTTGTAGCCAGTCAGACAGGTAAACCCCCGTCTCAAGCCATTAAAAGGTCATGACCCCATCACCGTGGTCGGGCAATTGACGAGCTATTTTCATCTCGTGTTTAGAGCGATTTTATAACATCGATAATTAAAGCCTACAAGCATTGACAGTATTAAGTCAAGTAAAAAAAAAAGAAGATCTATGCTTTTTGATGATATATTTTTTATTAATGTATGTAAAATAGCAGAAACAATAAAACCTTTCAAATATTAGCAATTTTTCTCATTTGTCGAGATCTTTAAAAAATGCAATTGCCATTTTAAAACTCAATTTTGAATCATTTCGTGGCAAATCATAAAAAAACCAACACATGCATGGAAAGAGGAGATATTCATCTTTCTAAACATGGAAACAACATTCATATTCCTTGGCAGGTTTTACCGCAATCGCCGATTGATAATTGTTGACTCCCATGACGATAGCGAACAATGTAATGTTTTTCCTGGCTATTTTTTGAATTTCGTTATTAAGTACCTTTTTTGTTATTGTCACTTATTTTATGACACAAATCTTTCAGATAATATTTAATTAGCAACATATTGAACTAATGATCATTTGGATACACATGAGTACCCGTCATCACAGTTATTACAAATGAAAGCACGAGCTCCTGATCTGCATACACAACATCATTTGACATAGCAATGTAATCTTCCTTGGATGAGAGTAAGTTATCATAGATCCCAACATGTATACAAGTATGTTTATTATTTATGAAATCATAAAAATGTAAAGGAAATAAGAATGACGGCAATATGGATATGAAACAGAGGCAGACATCAAGTACAGTAAGTGTTATTTTAACTAGATTTTTGTTTTGTTTTCTTCTTTTTGACTGGCACTAGTGACTACAGTTAGGGTGTTGTTTGTAAAAGGCTTGCATTTAGAACTGTTTGTATGTGTATGGCTTTGTGTTTGATGGCGTTTGCTCTTCTCTCTAGTTTAGTAACAGTCGCGTGAATAAGTTCCCCACCCTGTTCCCCTAATACATGTAGTAATAGACCTATATTAAATTTGTGTTGTTCAATGAAAGGAATGCAGTGATTTTCTAAGATGTGATGTTTAGAAAGAATGTTACCTGGAAAGTTTTTGCGATACAGTGACATGTATTTGTTAATTGCTGCGTGAATGAGAGTGAGTACATTTTCTTCAATTGGCTTTGTGTGTGAAATAAGTGTATAAACCTCAGCCAATGATTCGTTGCTGCTATTGAATAACTGTCTGAGACGATGTGCTTTGTCTAATATGATTGGGTTGTCTGTACATTCAAAGGTTTTTGATAAGATATGTGATGTAAGTTTTGTATACATTTTCTCTATCGAATTTGTTCTTGTGTTAAACAATGTTTGCAACAAGTTTGACAAAGTTCATTAATATTAATGATGTATTGCTCGAGGGAGTGAGACACATCGTGTATTTAAAAATCTGACTTGAAAAAAGAAAAATAATTATAACTTTTGATCTAGATAAGGCATATTAAATGAAATTTTACCATGATATAGTACAGAAACCGAAGATTTCATCAAGATAAAAAAAATGTAATATGATATCCGCCAAATTGATTAAATTTAAAGCTTAATTATTGATACACAATTCAAATCCGCTGAAAATACACACTTTGAATCAATCACTGCATCACAAGTAAGAATAAAACGGTAATCAAAATTATATAGGATGAAACAAGAAAATCGTGAAAATCCAATGATAATGAGAAAGTGATGTTAACACGAATGTGTACATAGGAATAGTGGAGATAAAAAGTGATATTATACCGTCTTTACGGAGGTGATATGCATAGGAACGCCTACTTGACAGGTGATTTATTGCGGCCAGGCGGAAAAACTAAATTTGGGTTGAGAGCAAAAATTACAAATATTCAAGAATGAGGATTTTGCACAATTAAAAAAAAAAATTGAATAAAATTAAAATAAAAGAAAACTATACATGCAAACAATTTGAAGTAAAACGTGAGAGAGAAATTTGTCCTAGAACTAAAGAACAGATTTCAGACATTAGAGATGTCCCGGCAGATGACATAAACAGCCACTACGACAAGGTGAAAGAGACTTTCACTGAGACCAGCAGGTTGACCATCTGATACAATGAGAGACATCGGAAAGAGTGGATAACACAGGAAACTTGGCGTCTAATAGGTGAAAGAAGAAAGAAGAAAAAGAAAGCATTAGATGGGGCAGATGGCATTTTGAAAGATGAGTACAAAGATCTTGACAGACAAATGAAAAAGAGTGCGAAACAAGATAAGAGACAGTCTGTGGACAACATGGGTAAAGAAGTTCAAGGGGAAGCTGACAGGAGAGACTCGCGAACCGTATTCAAAATTGCAAAGATTCTATCAGGCAACATGACCAGCCGATCAACGGTGGTAAAGGAAAATCAGTGAAAGACACTAGCAACAGAGGAAAATCAAATGAAGCGCTGGGCAGAACATTTCCAGGAAATTTTGAATAGGAAATAACCAGCTGTCTCTGGACTTTGCAGACAATAAACTACTGACCACTTCGAAAAAGCCTTTGATTCCATCCACCACCCAACCCTCTGGAAGATCATGGAACTGTATGGGCTTCTCAGTAAAGTGATCAACATCGTGAAGGACATATATGCCAACAACATGTGTTGTGTCAGACATGAAGGCAACCACAGTGAGTGGTTCCAGGTGAAGACCTGAGTACGTCAAGGCTGCATAATCTCGCCACCCCTCTTCCTCATGGTCATTGATTACGTCATGAGGACAGCCACAGCTGACAAGCCCAGAGGACTAGTGTGGGGTCTCTTCAACCGCCTGGAGGATAGCGACGTCGAGGATGACATTGCCCTGCTCTCCCACACACATCGATATCCAAGAGAAGACGGACAGAGTGGCACAGACAGCAAGGAAAGTAGGCCTCAAAATTCACCTCTCCAAGACTAAGATCATGAAAGTGAAGACAAAAGCAAAACAGCCAGTGATAGTGGAAGGGGAAGTGTTGGAAGAAGGGAAGGACTTCAGGTACCTGGGCAGCATCATTTCAGCTGATAGCAACATTGAAAAATAGGTATCAACAAGACTCAGCCTGGCAGCCCAGGCTTTCAAGAAACTGTCAAATGTGTAGAATACCAGGACAAAATTGAACATCTATCGCTCAAATTTACGCTCCACTCTTCTTCATTTTGCGGAAACATGGAGGACAAACAAAAAGATAGAAAGCAGGTTGAGAGGTTTTGAAGGGCTGTGCCTGAGGAGGATCCTCAAGATAAGATGGGAACAGAGAATGAGGATATTTGGAGGAGAACTAGTCTCAACGACATTGTGCTTGAGGTGAAACACCGGCGCTGGACATGGCTTGGCCACATACTACGTAAGAAGAAGACGCTACACCCTCTCAAGCCTTGTCCTGGGTGCCCCCGGGGAAGTGGAACAGGGACATGGAGAAGAATGATGTAGGAGGAGATGAAAGAAACTGGAAAGACCTGGAATGAACTGTAATGGCTCGCCCAGGACAGGGCAGGATGGAGGACTCTTACAGGTGCCTTATGCTCCCAATGGTGTTTAGAATATTGATGATGATGATGATGATACATGCAAACAATTTGAAGTCTAAATATGCTTCTATTACAATATCAAATTCTAATTATCAATGAAACCATAAGATGTATTTGAGCAACTTTTTAAAAGATATTTTTGGAATAAGTGAAAATTTGCCTCTCCGCAATCATTTTGAAAATCTCACAAAGCGTTCTTTTATCACCAGATATTAATGAAATATAATAAAATGTACCTTGTTTTGTATTCAATTTTTGTGTGTAACAGTCCAAAGAATATTTATTCAGTCTAATTGGGAGCAACATAGTTTTGATGATTTAAAAACTAAATTTAAAGCTGTAGATTCATGCCAGTTGATATCAAAAGTAAAAGAGGATCAGATTTGGGCAAAATGACATATCATATTTTTTAAAATCAAATTTTCACCCTAAAAGTAAATTGAAAACTGAGCAGGAATGAAGCAAGTAAAGGCCACTTATTGGTTAGCAGCAGCAAATGCAATTTGGCGTAATTATTATTGAGTTAAAATAAACCAAAATTATCATGCTATCTCTGCTTGACCAGTCGAGTCGGCTGTGTTTGTTGGGGGAATTTCACATTATGCGTTTGAGAATTATTACTATTATTATTATTATTATTATTATTATTATTATTATTATTATTATTATTATTATTATTATTATTATTATTGTTATTAATGGCTACATGTTTATATGTCAAATGACTTTCTGAGTTGCTCGTATCTTACAACCTCTCATGATCGTTGTATATTTTCAGACAAAAACAATGTAAATGGAATGTTGAAAGAGCTTCTTGCAAAACTGATTGCCAACAGACCCGATGACCCAATGCGGTTTATCGCAAACTAGTAAGCAGTGTGAGATTCTAAGCAAAAGAAGCATTCATGACAAACTTGTTAATTTGGAATAGTCTATGAGCAAGTGTACTTAAATCCCTGTGTGGGTAACGGGATCTCTCAGTAGGGAGGGAAGCAGAATATGCCCAACGTGATGCTAGCGCGTCATATAAGGCGACTAATTAGCCAAAAAGGTTGTGCTCCCGTTCTTGAATACCTGGTCCTCCAGGTTGGGGGTTGGGCACATCTATGCCACTTGCTCATAATGTTACATTATAGAAGGCTTCTATTACAAGGCTAACGCTAATGTTGAAATTCATCTTTATATTGTGGAAAAATGTATGGTGTGTAAGATGGACTTTATTGAAATAATGTTTGAAAAATAGCAAGTTGTATAGTTGTATCCAATTAAAAAATATGCTTTATAAGTATGCTATAAACCATGTGTTTTATGAAGGAAATAAAACTCTTTGAAAAAGGCCTAGAAAAAGCACTTTGTAACCAAGTGTTGTAGCCAAGTGTAATTTGTGTCACGGGTATTGTATACCAGGTTTCTACTTCATTTAAAACCAATCAAAATTACATTTTTTGCATTTTTAACAAAACGAAGATCTTTAGAATTAACATGTGTTAAGTTTTGATGCAAATAATAATACATGATTTAATTTAGATTTGCAATGCTAAAAATGCGAGTATCAAATATCTTGATCTTTTCTTCTTTTTGTTTAATTATCAATCTCTTCCTTTAATCTTTTCTGGAAGATAAAAAAAACACACAACTGCTATCAATATGTATGATATCAAACACACACATAGGCGGTGTACATACATAATTCTGCCAATTTTAAATGTTTTTGTTTTATAATTTTCACTTTGTGATACTTATAGAATCAATCAAAATGCTTAGCTGCTTATTAATCAGAGATTATCAATACTTAGGTTAATGAGCATTATTGTAATTTTACAACAAAAATAATGAAAGTCAAAATTCTTTCTTCCTTTTATCTTTTTTATTCCATGATTTTCCTTAGCTTTGAAACCCTCACAATTGAGGACCTATCAAATGATTTGGTGAACAGAGCAGTTCAGATCTTGAATCTCACCCAACACAATCGACCCATATTTGAATCTAATGTACGATCAGCATTTGATGTTCTCTCAAGACACAAAAGTAAATTTTTTTAGAAAGTGAAATTTTAATAGATTGTAATAATGTTTATTTGTAGAGAATTACGGATTGAGAAGGGTTTATTTCAAAACTAGCAATATCTTATATTTTCTTATATTTACGAGTACATCCATTTAGCTGGTAATAAAAGCCTTTTGTAGCACTGCAAAAATGTTTATTTTTATTCATACTATATTGTTTATCATTATATGAATCAATGGAGGAACAATTTTTTTAATGGGTCTTAGATTCCATTGGAATAAAATGTTTTATGTTACCTTCCAAAAAGTATATAAAATAATGTTAACAAAAGAATTTTTTAATTTTTTATTTCCTTTATTAATTCCTATCTAAGCTTGTCTTAAAAATAAATATTTGCTAGAAATATAATAGTCTTTGCAAAACTCCTATTGGTAAGGGGCAAGAAATCCAAATAAAAGTCTCATTGATTAAGAGTATTACTTATTCATTCTCACCTTTGCAGTTAGCAAGAAGCTTTATGGAGTCAATGGTTTCATTCACAGCCAATTAATGCAAGTTTTATGCAAGTAAGTAAAGATGATAATAATAATAATTCTAAAAAGGGTTTATGATGAAAAAATAAATCTTCAGCGTTCAATTCAAAACAACCCCTTTCTTCTTCTCCCTCCCTCCTTCGCTTTCGCCCGCTCTCTCTCTCTACCCCCCCCCCCATCCCCCCCACACACACACACTCCCTCTCTCTCTTTCTCTCTCTCTCTCTCTCTCTCTCTCTCTACCCCCCCCCCCCCCCCACACACACACTCCCTCTCTCTCTTTCTCTCTCTCAACAACAACACTTTGTGACAACAGCAGCAGCAATAATTAACATAACAACAACTAAGGCAACATTTTAAAAAAAAAACATAATTTATTATCACCTCAACAACACAAATGTGTATTTAACAGAATCATTTAGATAAGAGAAAACACCTTTGAAACAAATACTGATGGCCATAGATAATCTATAGCAATCCAAGGCAAATGTTTGTTGTGATTATCAAATGAAATTCCAGTTTAAACGAGTCTTTGAAAATTCTTCAGACTGAGATCATATGCAAACTTTTACTTCCTCATTAAAAGACCAGGAAGAAAAGTGCATATTTTTTTTTCTATCAAATCTATTAAAATTGTGGTAGAAAAATGAGATTTGTTTGAATTCTCATCTCAATATAATTATATAACAGTGTCTGTAAAGACATGTCTTGTCATATGAGTACAAATGCATTTTTTTTTTCTACAGGGAACTTCCAACAGCTGTTACAGTCCGACTATTTAAAAAATTAGAATGTGCTGAGCATGAATCCATCTCCTTTGATGTGTTCAGGGCATCAATTTTTACCTGCTGTGTATTGAATGGTATGCATCCCAAAATTTAATCAACACATTCAAGAAAAACTACAGCACAAAGAGACAATATACATGCATAACAAATTTGTTAGTGTATGGCCCAGCTGAATTTTTTATTTTAATTCTTTATTGATTGCAATAAATAGAAGTACATTTGGATTCCGATCAACAGTTCTATTTGATATCCATTCACTGCGCATGCACCTTGCTCATTACAATCATTGATTAAATAATGCTTCACATTTAAGTCATTTCTAATGATAACAATAATAATAATAATAATAATAATGATGATGATAATAATAACGATAATAATAATGATAATGATGATAATAATAATAGTATAATAATAATAGTAATAATAATAATAATAATAATCATTAGTACTAATAAAACTAACACAACGAAGAAAATTTGAAGGCAAATTGTCACATATGTGAAGTAAGTTAGTCCTGTCCTAACCATCTCTAATCCTCACTGAAAATAGAACAAAGAATATAATCATGCACAGAAACAATGTATTGCCATTACACTGCACCGTCTTTGACCATGATCCATCATCATTATTCATGATCATGAGAAACACAACTTAAATCAATAATTTGTTTTACAATGCTTTTTTAATGAAATGTCATCGTTTCTTTTGCTTTCCTCCAATGTAATCCCATCATAATATGAAGGCTACTCTGACTGGATTTTTTTTTCCCATAACAGACTTTGTAAATATGACAAATACCTTATTCCAGTCTCTGGATATCCAACATACTGGCAAAGCAGACAAATCTTTATGTGATGCAACTTTAGATCAACTAAGAACAGCACTTGCTAGCTCACGTACTGATGTCAAAAGGTAACAGAATGGCAACTTCCTTCTGTAATCAAATCTCCATTTTAGGAAAATGATTTACACCTCAAATTGGACTCTAAAGATGTCAAAGATGCTGATTTTCATATGTTGTAATTTAATGACACAGGGGACCAAAACAATCCTTAATTTTTCATTAAGCAGGTTTATTTCAACTTTAATGTATAGTGTTTAGGAAAGATAAAGATTTGATTGTTTGGAAACAATCTTAATTTAATTTTATTTATCATGGCATGTTTTTACTTGTATGTTTTGCAGAATTGTTGAGTCGAGCTATAGTTTGTCCCCTGATGGTCTTTACAATGCACTTAGTAGGGTAAGAAATTATCATTTTATTATACGATTTCCCTAATATATTCTTAAGTATTGTCCAAATATCCTTAAATTGCAAAAGATTATACAAGAAGATGGAACATAACAAATAAGGCCAATAAGACACTTGGCTTTCTGAGGAGGAATATCAAAATGAGTAACCAATCAATAAAACTGACCGCATACAAAGCCCCTGTGCGCCCGGTACTAGAATACGCTTGCTCTGTATGGGATCCTCACACCATGGATGGAATCAACTCCAATGAAATGATCCAGCGGCGAGCAGTACGTTGGATAACAAACAAATACGACTCCAAGATTGACATTCCCACGACCACCACTGCTCTCGGATTATAGCCTTTGGTCGATCACAGATAACTTGCTAGTTTGACTGCCTACTTTAAACACCACACTGGGCAAACAAACATTTTTTTGACCTACAAACCGCAAGTATCCACCTAAAGGCACAGTGCACATATAAATCATACACCTTACCACACTGAAGAACAGAGTATAGAAAAACAACATTCTTCCCCAAGACCACAGAAGAATGGAAATTCATTGCCCGATGGCATCATCCAAGCCCCAAATCTACAAACGTTTGAAGCAAGATTGCAGACACTTTACACAGCGCAGCAATTGTCACCAGTATGAAAGCGTTGGCCACCTTAAACGGAAGATTAATAATTGTAATAGTCCCTGCTGCTTTACGTCACGCAATCCGTTCCAGCGTGCAACCATGACGCTATCCGAAGCGTGACATTATCGTTTCTATAAAATAACATGAGATTGATAAAAATTCTTCAAACCATTGCCGTTGTAAACCATGATGGTACCATACTTATTGGACATGTATTAATTTTGGCTGGTCACCACGTTCTTTGTTTCTATAAAACTCCCACTTGTATACCCAGAACCTATTTGTG